>CAUYQV010043693.1:0-72863 GCA_963574575.1 Galagoides demidoff | reverse complement strand
AACCTCCAACTCCTGGGCTCAAGCGAGTCTCCTGCCTCCGCCTCCCAAGTAGCTGGGACCACAGGCGCCCACCACAATGCCCGGCCATTTTTTTTTTGGTTGCAGCCATCATTGTTGTTTGGCGGGCCCGGGCTGGGGATTCGAACCCACCACCTTAGGTGTACATGGCTAGCACCTTAGCCGATTGAGCCACAGGCGCCGAGCCCATAAAAATAATTTTGACTTTTTCCTTTGATAGCATTATGAGCTAGGCTAAATTAAGCAAAAAGTATATTCCGTATTTTTCTGTCCTTTACTTCTCTCTTTAGAGTTAATTCTTCCATTCCTTAATCATTCATTTAATCCCAACTCATGCCTGGAATACGTATGTTTAGCCAGTCACTTTTTTAAACTATTAATTCTTAATTGTTATGGGTATGTAATAGGTGTATATATATTTATAGAGTATGTTTATGGAGTAATACTATTCTCTCTATATATTTCCTTGTAGGACATGGCAAAGAAATGTGAATATCTATCTTGTCTACCTCCTGCCTCATTGATCAGTCATCGATCATCTACCTGTATCTATGTATCACAGCTACCATACCAAGCAATGTTTGTAATTTAAAAAATAACCTTATGTAAACAATTATAATTATTTTTAAATATTCAAAAATACTACCATTCCCAAATTGTTAATAATTGTTTAGTCATTATTTACTTCTTGATAAATCCTAATAAAATTCCATAAGATTATTGAATAAATCAAATGACTTAGTATTTGAAAGGTTGATAACTACTTCTATAGATTATTCCTAATAGCACTTCTTAATAAGTATACATAAACCTAATAATTATATGTAGACAAGTGACTTCTGTACATGCTCAGTGAAATAAAACAAAATGGGATTTTTTTTTTTTTTGAGACAGAACCTTGCTATGTCACCCTTGGTATAGTGCCTTGGTATCACAGGTCACAGCAACCTCCAACTCTTGGGCTTAATTGTTTCTCTTGCCTCAGCCTCCCAAGTAGCTGGGACTACAGGTGCTGGACAGAACACCTCGCTATTTTTTTTAGAGATGAGGTCTTGCTCTGGTTCAGGCTGGTCTCAAACTCATGAGCTCAGACAATCTACAAACCTCAGCCTCCCAGAGTGCTAGGAATATAGGCGTGAGCCACTGTGCTCAGGTCTACAAAATGGAATTCTTAACTGAAGAACTTTACCATGCTCTTTGTCTACATATGTGTTATGTGTATGAAATATTCTATAAACCTATTTAATTAAAAGAAATTTCTACATAAACACTCTTGTGGTTCTGGTTTTAGAAGAAAGGAGTTGTCAGATATTGACACTCACTTCCTTACTCCTTTATGTTTTAAAGGTTGTATATGTAATGCCGTAGTACTAATCTGGCAATACATTAGTATGTGACTTTCTTGACATAGTTTCCTCATTTGTATAATAGGGACTTGATGAGACAATTTCTAAAGTTTCTAAGTCCTTTGAGTCACAGACATTCTATGAGTATATAATTTGACATTACATATCATCATGACACATTTATTGAACAATGTCAAGATGAGCAATTCATTTTTCTCTGGTAAATTCCATTTAAAATGAATATCATGTAGGTTGCAATTTTTAAATTCAATTAAAACTAATGAAATTTTGAGCAACACCTTTCATGTTTTAAGCAACACCTTTCGTGACAAGTACAACCTTCTTTTCTGCCAAGATGCACCATTCACCAAGACTTTGCTCCACAATATTAGATGCTGCTGTCAGAAATGTCACAGTCTTAATAGTGTATACACAAATGACTGATCTGGAATGAAGACAGAGAACCTCTTATTTCTTTATGTGCTGTAGTGGGTATATTTTGGCAGCCTAATATCATCAAATAAAAGCTTTATGTGTAAGTAAAAAAAGTTGTAATAGAAAAAGCATTGGCTAGGTTCAGGGATTTAAGGGTTACTAAAGATAATTAACTTAATAGGTTTGAGTCTTAAATTTCATCACTGTAAAATAGGAGAATAATATCTAAACTTTCATTCCAGCACTAGGGTTACCATACGTTTCCTTCCAAATCAGGATACTTTTTAAAGTTCAAATGGAACAATATTAATTATTATACCAGATTCATAGACATAACTACATTTTTTTCCCTAGGCAAACTAAGATATATGCTTATCCTCCCTAAAAATCAGAGCAGATGGAATATTGTTTGGCACAGGGTTGAAAGAGTTAATAGCTATGCAAATAGAGGTTTCTGTGAAATCTTATAACATAACCGTGCTTTCAGTGAAGAGATAGAGAAATTGGGGGGGTGCTATTTCCAATTTATAAAAGAAGAAATAGAGTTATGGTGGAGTTACTGATCACCCGGATTTGTACTGGGAGAAGATTGTGAGACTAGAAAGTTGCAGCATTACAGGTTATTGGATTAATGCTGAGTTATTTAATGACTGGCTAAGTGCTAGAATAACAAACAGTGTGGTGATAAGAATATAAACATTATTTCAAATATAGGGAACCTGCATCTGGCTTTTATACCCTGTATGAAGAAGCAAATTCTGTATTAAATACTATTCAAGATGCTTTTCTCAGATTACACTGTATTTTAATATTTATGGGTAGGAGCTGTTATCCAGAACCATTTATAGTATTTTGGATCATCTTTATAGAAAATACTGTACCCAGTATGGGCTTCTGTTGGCCTAGGCAGAGATGTCTGCAATGGAATTATTCATACACAAGCATCCGAGAACAGCATAATAGCATTTCTGATTCACACTGCTTGTATAGTCTGTATTGAATTATGAGAGCTTTAGGGCATCCACTCTGTATTGCTTACTGTGCACAAGTGAAAATGTTAAGCATTTGGTCTTCCACCTTATATTAAAAGTATTCCAAAAATAAGATATTTGAAGTTAAGTTTACGTAGATGTTTAGAGGGGTTTTTTTTTTTGGAGGGGGGTTTATTTATTCTTGCAGTAAACCCCTTAAGTTGTTGGACAGTATTAAAATGCATGTGAAACACACACATTATTTTTGCTCTCATGTTGACTAACCTTGTCATCCAAAGTGGGGATATTTACTTCATGGGGGTGAGAAGAACAGAAGCACACAGATCAGTGCTGACATCATGAAATCCTTTCCATCAGTGTTTAGTATTCAAACCAAAGTGATTCTTGAAGAAATCTTATTAGTCTAGATAATAACATCCATCAGCCCCCGAAGTAAGCCATCTGTGATTAATTTATGCAGCTACTCATTCTGTTTCCTATTAATAATGTGTTTATCACATACAAATTCATGGGTTTTACATTTTATCTGATATAAACTCACTTAATACATTTGCTGATGCAAGTTCCCGTGTATTTAATGAAATTCTCTATAAAATTTACTATTACTGTATAAATGTCATGGAAAACTGAGTAGGAACTATATTTTTTACGTTGGTAATAAATGATATACAACAATTTTAATGTGTAAGTTAGATGCCTTCGGAATGTGGAATGAAGAGTTGAACATGAACCCGAGGTAGCTTAGCTGGTATACTTAGTTCTTGGGAAATTTCAAAATTCTAATAGTGATCCACGAACATAAAATAAAGAAAATCTAAATTTTAAGTAAATCTAGATATACAATGGGACATTTTTTTCTCTGAAATAAAAATCCTTGAATCAAATAAAATCCATCTTTCTCCCTTTCCTACAACATCTAACTTGCGATGTATTTCTATTCTAATGTTTTGTACTTTGCATTCTGTAATATAAAATTTGCTTTCCTGGCATGTATTCTACATGCAAGAAAGACCATTTTAAACAACCACAATGCTCACCTATACTGTTTTGAATCAATGCAAATGATAAATCAACCTAGTGGGATAGAGGCCCAGATTAGGGTCTAGAAGGGCATAGAAGACGATGGCTCTGTGAGGGCAATGCCATGATTGGGAAGGGCAGCTAAGGAATTTTAAAACACCATGCATGGGCTTTCATAGAGATTAAGATAACTAAGGCGATATTAATAATATACCTAGAATTTTAGTGCTGTTGTAAAGTCCAGAGAAACAAAGGCAAGGGTTGTATGAAGACACCATACACTGTCTTTCTAACCTTAATGGAGTGACTGTCTCTTTGGAAAAATGCCTGCTCAGAGTACCTTTGATTGTCAAGAACATCACAGAAAACCAACACATACATTATGATCTTATAATTCTCAGAAGAACATTTTTAAAAAATTTGTTTACTCAGGGCAGCACCCGTCACTCAAAAGAGTAGGGTGCTGGCCCCATATGCTGGAGGTAGCAGGTTCAAACACAGCCCTGGCTAAAAAGTCAAAATAAAAAAAAATTGTTTACTCAAATAAACAGAGATGGATTAGTTCATAAAACTATCCTGCTGGTATATATCATGTGTACTATCAAATCAAAGGTTTTTTTTTGGGTACAACATCATCTTGCATACGTTTAGACAGCCTAAACCTTTTTCTCAGTTTATCTACTTCTTGGTAAATAAGCTATACTAAAGTACCAGATTAGCCTGAGCAAACAAACCCTTTGTCCTCCCAGAAGTGTGCATCCGAGAACATTCAAACATACTTGGCACTGTTGGTGTGCATATTTCTGAAGTTTCTTTCCTATTCCTTATTGGAACACAAAGCAATAGACATCTGTGTTATCTTGAACAGCAGGAAAAGAAAGTTAGAGAAACTAAATGCCAGGGCAAAGGTAGAAACTAATTTGTATGCTAAGTGATCTGACTCCTGGACCTTGTCTCTGAAAAAAGACACTGAATTACTAAAGCAAAGGCTGCAAGTATCATAGGAAAATATTGTACGATCATTTAGACAAGGTTTCTTTCACAGAAGATAAGTAGAATTTGCTTATATATCCTAATTATAAACCAGCTTTCTCTTTGCGTTGTTCATTACGACTATGGCTGGTTCGACCTGAAGATTAAATTGCAATATGAAAAGATGCTTAAGGAAATGGAACTAATATTGGCTTCAACCCTTCTAGTGTGTGAAACATTGTCATATTATCTCATAGAATCTGGGTGAAGGTGTGATTATCATCCTCACTCTTTGAATGAGAAAACCTAAGTTTAGAGGTAAGTAGCAGAGGTGACATCCATCTGAACCCGTGAACATTCTGACTGTATTCTCCTACATGATATATTAGAATTTATGTAGTAAATTGAAAATAAAGTGAATATTTCTCAGTTACTCTTATAATTCATTAGATGGGTGCAATGTCTGCTAAAATAAAAGAAGAATATCTGATATTTCTTATAGGTCCATCTTAGCCAGAGGAGAGATACGGCCTAGATGGAGCATGAGTCAAATCACAAGAAAAAGCGGGAGAGGACAAAACAGAGACGTCCACACTGAGCTCCCTTCCCAAGCCTGCTCCTCTTGGTGACAGAGATTTCACATTTCTCTGTAGAATTTACAAGAAAGAGAAAAACAGCTGGAAAACAAACTCTGACTTAGAACATGAAGACACTTTGGGTCTGTGGAGACAAAATTATGTTCATGACTCTTCCTACTTTTTAATTTTTTTAAGTCCAAATGTATAAGTAATTCATGTTTGTTTTACATCAGGAAACAATGAAAATACGTTTTAAGAAATGTAGACTCTTTCCCAGCCCTTCCTATTAATAACAGCTTAATAGAATTTCTTATGATTTTTATCCATGCAAATATATGGGGATCTGTTGCTTTTCTTAAAAATGTGATTATTATTTTGACTCTTCATTTTCTTATTTAAAAATACATCTCAGTCATCTGTCCAAATTAAGATATATTTCTAATTCTTTTTTTTTTTTTTTTACAGTTTTTGGCCGGGGCTGGGTTTGAACCCACCACCTCAAGCATATGGGAGGGCCAGCACCCTACTCCTTTGAGCCACAGGCGCCGCCCTTCTAATAACTAAAATAATTCAGAGAATGTGATCATACCATAATATTTCCAGTTCTATTTCTTTTACAAACAGTGCTGCAATGTTCTGTAGGCATCAGTGCTTTGATTAAGTAGAAAAATCATTATAACAATTATCATATGCCAAATGGAGAAATAAAAATCATATATATCATTACATATGTACATAAATCACATTCTCATTTATCATTAAATTGTAACATTTGCCTTAATTTTCTTTGCTTCAATATTTTTTAAGTCTACAGATAAAAAGTCAGAGCTGACAGGATGTAGCCAATAGCTGGCTTTCATAGAGTTCTATGACAAAAGAAAATTAAATCCGAAGTTAGAACAACAACTGGATTAGTCCAGGTTCTCCAGAAGGACAGAACCAATAGGATATATGTACTCATATACAGACGCAGATATATGAGGGGGACTTACTGAGGGAATGTCTCATAGAATCAGGGGGTCTGAGAAGTCCCACATAGGCCATCTGCAAGCTAGAGACAAAGGGATGCCGGTAACTTGGCTCAGTCCAAGTCTTAAAACCTCAGGCCCAGGGAAGTCAATAGCCTAAGAACCTGAGTACTGCTGGGTTTAAGTCCTAGAGTCTGTAGGCTGGAGAGCTGAAATTCTGATGTGCAAGGGCAGAAAAGGAAGCATGCCCCAGATTTAGGAGAGAAAGTCTTACCTTTCTTTTTTTGTTCTATCTGGTCCTCCAGACAATCAGATGGTGCCCACCTATTCTGAGTGTTGATCTTCTCCACTTAGTGCATGGATGTAGGAGGCACCTGTGAGAAATACTTTGGCAATAGGGAATTGGGGAAGGGATTTAACATCATTGGCTCTCATTAGAGATGCACAAGAGCACGAAAGTATGTACATCAATGGTTAGCAGTCTCCACCCCTGTGGCATAGGAGGCCATGGGATCACTTCTATAAATAGCTTTGGGAGAAGTTAGCTGGGGCTCCTCCTTTGGCTCCGCTTCTTGATCAGAGGACGCCTGATGTGCTGAGATGGTCACTCCTACTAATACGACTGTGACTTCTAAGGTGCTTTGCCACCTGAGACTGGAACAAGACCTACCCTGAGTAAGATGGCACAGCAGCCTGCATCCAGACAGTTGAGTGGGGCCAGGGCTGGAGACCTAGCATCCTAGCTCCAAGGAGGCTCAGAGTTGGGGTCGGGGCTGGGGACACAGTGTTGTGGGCCCTGACACATGGACTCATGCCTAATATTCTCTGCAAATACCCTCACAAACTTACCCAGAAATCACGATATTCCAATTCTCTAGATAGTCCTTAACTTGGTCAAGTTTACACCTACAATAACCACTCAAATGACCAAAAATAAATAAATAAATCAATAATCAAAAAAATAATGGGAAGCACAGGAAATAAAACAGAAGGACGTGCATTTCTAACATTTAGAGATGATTAGTACTGGAAAGGAAAGTATTAATTATGTGAAGCTATTCAAACTTTAAGCCGTGATTCTGTGGATGTGCTGTTTTAATCTCCAAATTAAAGAATGAGTATGGAAGGGTCACATAATAACTAATTGCATTTACAATCAAAATACTTCACAGTTTAACAGAAACTCATAAATAAAGTCCATAGTCTTTAATTTTATGAAATCAATGTAAAGAGCTTTTATGCAACTTTACTGAGGGTTTTAACCTTATTGTCTTTTGATATTGACTTTAGAAATAGTGAATGAAGTGCAAATATTAAATAGCAAGGTAAATGAAGAGTCTACCAAACAATTAGCATGACTTAATTATTTCTTCCTTTTAGTCCAACCATTAAGGGTCAAGACATTTCAAGCTTAAATGAGAGAGAATGACCTATGTCAACCTTTCTACTCTTTATCTTCTTCTGCAAGATGCACCAAGGCCACTGAGCATATGGAGACGGCTTGTTTGGAAAACATTCGAAATACATTTTAATTTGTACATCCAAACACAACAATAAAGTCAGTCCACTTAGTTACTGGCTCCACACCACTTCCACAGGGAGCACTGTGTACTATCAAAGAAATAAACATTTCTCACTTGGGGCAGAGCTCTGAAGCCAAATTAGACTGAATCCAAGTGCTATTGAATGATAATTTAAGAGTGAACAAGACTAGCATAATTTATCTGTTCCAACTTGAGCTGTTTAGAATATAATATTCAAATATTGTTATTATCAGAAATGTATTTTAAAGATTCCTAGACTTCGTCAACGATGTATCTAGACAATGAGCAACAGGCAGTAAGTCTTCATTCTTTGGCTCGGATATTTTGATCCAGCCAAGCCAGGGTTAGTATTTACTCAGCTGCTTGAGTTCCCCAGTTGTGTTTTGTTTAGAGTGACTTTAACCTCCAAGGCATTTTAAAAAGGTAGCTGATACTTTATTACATGAGTAACATGAATAAAGAATATAGCAACAACAAAAACTCATTACATTGACTAATTCGTTTACTTGTAAACTTAGCCCTCAAGTCAAAAAAAGGAAAAAGACTGAGTTGGCAGTGTGGATTCTAATCCAATTGATTAAAAGGTAATTAGAGCTACCTTGCCTGAAAATTTAACCACATGTGACAATTAAAAGTTTTAAAATAATTAAATATTACAAAGTTTGCTTCTCATTCATATAAGCCACCTTACACGATTCAGTAGCCATATGTGACCAGCATCCACTGTATTGGACAGTGCAGATATTGAATAGCAAGAAAATGATATTGGACAGTGTTGCTATGTAGAATCACGTGTCCATTGCCCAGTGATCTGTTCTTTGCTCCTTCTCCTATATCTTGGCAGACTGTGCTTTGTAGGAACACGGCTCATTGAGGGTGACCAGATCATATTGCACACATGCCATACTTCACACACCTGAGTCACTCTGTGACGTGAGAATTACATCTACAACTTCTACCGTCTAAGTATTACAAATCGCTATTCTCGAACCATTTCCTAACTAGAAAATTGGTGTATACTTACAGTTCATTTTTTTTTATTTTATCAAACTATGTACCTTAAATTATATTTTTATGTCTGAAATTAAACTTTGTCCTTATAAGAATATATTCATTTGTGCTCTAGAAACTTTGGAGAATGGTAGCTTTGCATGATATTGCAAACTATTGATTTTTGGCTTTAGAAATTTTATTAATGAATTGTTCTACATTTGATCATATATACCAGTCTGTAATAGACTATATGTAAAAACTGATTAATTTAGGGGACATCTTTGCTCATTATGTGACTCAGTTCATTACTTTGAACATAGTCCTTTTAATTTTTAAAATATAAACAATGCTGAGATTTTTTTTGAAAAATACATATTTCTTCCACTAGTTGAATAAGAGAATAAAAGGTTTTAATATTCTGCCTTAAAATTATTTTTTTTTATTGTTTGGGGCTCATTGAGGGTACAAAGAATTAGGTTACACTGATTGCATTTGTTACATAAAGCCCCTCTTTTAATTATGTCCCGCTCCCAAGAGATGTGCCATACACTGTGACCCCCCCACCTCCCTTCCTCCTCCCTTCTCTCTGCTCCCTCATTGTCCTGCCTCCACCTTGAATTGATTTGAGTTTTTCCCATATGAGGGTATATATTAGATTATCTACTGGCTTCATATTAGAATTGAGTACATTGGATTCTTGTTTCTCCATTCTTGTGATGCTTTACTAAGAAGAATGTGTTCCAACTCAATTCAGATTAATGCAAATGATGTAAAGTTTCCATTTTTTTAAATAGCTGAATAGTATCCATCGGTATACAGATGTCACAGCTTGTTAATCCATTCCTGGGTTGGCAGGCAGTTAGGTGTTTCCACATTTTGGTAATTGTAAATGGAACTGTGATATCTTCCTTAAAATGTTTGACATTTGCTGTAAAAATAAAATACATGTTGGATATCAAATATGAATCAATATTCAGCAACAAATAATGGGTTTTACCTATATTTTGAACAAAGGCATTATAGATGCACAGACTTAGAGGAATAAAGTTATGTAATTCGTTATGATACAAGACTTTAAAATATATCAGAATATTAATTTTTAATACTTCCATTTCTTTATTTAAAAGTTATGTTTTAAACATCTACTCAAGCATCACTGTAAATATATGATTGAAAAACTTAATATACTGAAGTAATTTTTTAAAAAATTAAGATAATATTTTACCATTCAGAATATTTAATTCCATGTATGTGTGTGGGATGCATCGTGAAAGCACTGGAAAGTCCTTCGAGGTCTTTCCTAGTGTATGCACCAAAATTCACAAGGTAAGTTAGATATTCCACAAATGCCAAATGAAAAAAATCACCTGTTATCAACTAAAATAATTACTAAAATGTTTGATGTGTGGCCTTCCGGATAATTTATCCCATCTGCATATACATGTGTAAATATAATTTTTATATCTTGAAACACTCATTTAAATCAATTTTAAAGTGACATAATACTTTTTTTTTTTTGAGACGGAGCCTCAAGCTATCCCCCGGGGTAGAGTGCCATGGCATCACAGCTCATAGCAACCTCCAACTCCTGGGCTCAAGCGAGTCTCTTGCCTCTGCCTCCCAAGTAGCTGGGACCACAGGTGCCCGCCACAACACCTGGCCATTTTTTGGTTGCAGCCATCATTGTTGTTTGGCAGGCCCAGGCTGGTGATTCGAACCCGCCACCTTAGGTGTACGTGGCTGGCGCCTTAGCCATATACTTTTTATATTTTATTTTATAGAAAGTTCATATGTAATCATTGTGTCACATTTAATGTTTCACAAAGCATTCTTGATTCTCTTATCTATGATAAGGGCATACAAAATACACATATGTTCATCTATTGTATGGTTTGGAAGGTTAAAAATCAACTGAGGACATTCGTTCACACTTATATCAATTGAAAACAGCAGCAAAATAAGTCTTCTGAGGAAGTGAGGAGCTTATAAATTTTATGAGCAGATTGGCTAAGGTCAGGCCAAGGTGCCTGAATCACGGAAGAGGACATCAGGGCAGTAAGAATGTGGTCACACTGTACCGGATGTTGGCTGGTCATCTTGGGTTTAAAAGGAGTAGAAGAAAATAATTGGGGAATAAGGTCTTGCAAGGGTCACTTTGGGACATTTTGTAGTTTTCCCGTTCTTAGGCTTTTTCAATGCTTCCACACTGCATGTACCATAATTTATTTAATCAAACAAGTCAAGACACTGTTATGGATATTGTCTGAGTTGTTTAATTAAAAAAGCTGATGTTTAGAAGAGTTTATGTAAATCTTTATACCTTTGTGTTCTCTTAGGTTTTATTTATAAAAATAAATATTCATAAGAATGAAATCTTGTTTAAACAGGCAAAATACTTTTTAATGTTTTAACTGCCCATGTTTATATTTTACTGCACATATCTTAATAACTTTTTTCTTGCTTATTATGTTTGCTTAGACTGATTATATCTATTTTTCAAAGATCCCTGAACCCTTGTGTTATTGTTGATAACTACAAGGTCAATGTACATTTTAAACAAAGGTTTGAAATGGTGCCTTTTCATCTCTCTTCCTGCCAAGTGATTTCCATAAGAATATGTCTGGGCTAGTCTCTTTAATAACGTGATGGCTTTATAGAGGATGGAGTGTGATACAGTTAAGGCCATTGCACACCAGGCAGCAGTACTCTGCTGACCTACTAGTTTACCAAAGACGCAGTAGCAACTACAGCGGAGACCAGTCAAGTCAGGCTCATGCTAGCAAAACCTTCCAGATGACCCATAGACTCATATACAGAAGGGAATAGCTATTGCCATGTGCCAAAGAACATTGTGCCTGTTTGTTTGGCAACATTTTTGTGGTAATAGATAACAAACTGGCCAATCTTAAGTACAGACAAAGCCAATCAATGTTTTCTATTGGTTCCACTTATTCCAAATCCCAGGAGGAAATAGGTAAGTGTTAAGAGTGTGCGTGCATGTGTGTGTGTGTGTGTGAGAGAGAGAGAGAGACAGAGAGAGAGTCCATAGGAAATTGTGAGGACTTTATGGAAGTTGGATAGAAGATGGTATTAGATACATTAGATACATAGATAAAAATTCCAGCAGAAACCAGTTTCCAACCTGCAGAAGAAATGTTGCAAGGTTTTAAAGATCATTGCAGGGCAATGTTTAGTTCAGCTGTCATAGGCACTAGTTGCTACAGGAATCCAGGACAAACACAACAGGGCATAATTTGAGCATTACTTTAAGAGAAGGCGGTTCATTCTGTTGGATCACTTTTTAAAAATAGACGCTTTTGGAAATAACAAAGAAGAGCAACACTAATTTGAACAAGTCTGCACTGACCATTAAAACATGGCATTGATTGGTTCACGTTGGTAAGAGAATAGAACACTGTGGTTATATTAAAATATAGCCCCAAACAAATATAAACCAAGCGTAGTTTATTTTCAGTAGATGAGCTTTTGATACAGTTGTGCATAGTCGATCTAATTTGTAGTTGATTTACAAAATCTAATAACTGCATTCTGAGGACCAATTCACTTTGGGTGTTTAACACTGAGCTGCAGAACTTAAATGAATATTTCAAACAATCTTTGTCAAAAAGGTTAACTGTTGTTTAGGAAACAAACAAATATAAAACCAAATCCTCTCATATGGACACATATCCATTATGTTAACATTTGAAATCGAATTAATACGTGATACTATTTTGAAAGAAAATAAATATGGACTGTTTTTGCACATTGACACTAGCCTCCCTCCCAATCCTGAATTTAAATGTTTTTGTTCTGTAACATACAAAACACTTTTTAAAAAGTATTTTGCTAGTACTTAATCCAGAGCTTACTAAGTCAGGGTTGATTAAGTGCTCCAGCATGGGAAATCTGATTGTTTAGTAAACATTTGAAAATTTGAACTGAGAATCCCAGAGAATGGGCAAAGTGGGAGATAAATCATATTAATAATGATGCCTCAGAGAGGAGGCTCACGGGACAGTCCTCATTCCTTTCTGTCTTTGGAGTTCAACAGTTCCTTCCATGTTATTATCCCCCACGCCCAAGTGCTTGTTCACGCACGCGCACACAGTTACACCCTCACACTTGGATGAAGCTCCTCAGAATTGCTCTCTGCTTCTTGACAGACAGATTAATATCCTGACCTTAGAAGAAATTCTTGACTTACCTGAAAGTATCAATGGCTCGATATATTGACTCATTCTTGAGCAACAATTATGTTAAAATTGAATAAGATATTTAAATATTTAATTTGACAATTATTTGTTGAATATTAAGCAGATAGAGGCAACAAAATAGATTTCTTCTTATTTTGTTGTTTGATACATCCATGTTACCTAAGTTACTCATTTGACAAATATCAAATTTAAGAGTATATGTACTTAGTACCTTTTGATACCTTAGGAAGTATTCCTTACCTAGTTTTTAACCTAACATTTTAACTGAATCCAAGAAAAGTTCTCTTGATGAGCACTGTGGGGTACACCACAAATAGGAAACAGGAGCTACTTTTCTTTATTCTAGGTAAGCATCTCGGCACCAGCTGAAAAGTGTCTTAAGAATAGCTGAAGAACACATGTAGTATTCGGGCCTCCCCGGTGTATCTCATTACCCAGCCAGTTTCACCCTGAAAAAATAGAAAAAAAAAAATAACTCTGTCTGTGTAGCCAATGGAATGTAATTAGGCTGACGTGAAATTGTTTAATTGTGACTGTAGAAACACAACGGGATGCCTGAAGAAGCAATTCCATCCTAGGTGGATCCATCCCTATAAGGGGACAAAACAAAACAAAGCAGCAGTTTCATGTTAGGTCAAAACAAATTTTGGAATATCATATCCAGTCTTGAAAAGTAACTGAGTTTCATATAGCTGATATTGTTTTCAAAGAAAATAAACATGGACTGGTTTTATAAGCAAAAAAAGAAATTAAATGATAAGATTAATCCCATTACAATTTGTTTTTTCCTGGAGACTGTACTAGTAATTTTAATGTGATTCACATTCCTGTAGATTTATTGTCTCAAGGAAACAATAGAACAGATAATATTAAATACTAAAAAATTGTGTTAGTACCTTTTCAAATATGCAAATTAAATTTGAGAAAAAGAGGAAAACTTTATTTTTGTCATTTTAATATGTGAATGAAGTTTTCATTTAAAATGAATATATTTGTGGGCCAGGAGCAATGGCTCATGTCTGTGATCCTAGTGCTCTGGGACGCCAAGGAGGGTAGATTGCTTGAGGTCACAAGTTCGAGGCCAGCCTGAGCAAGAGTGAGACCTCATCTCTACTAAATAATAGAAAAACTGAAGCAAGAGGATTGCTTGAGTCCAAGAGTTGGAGGTTGCTGTGAGCTATGATTCTACAGCACACTACCCAGGGTAACAGCTTGAGACATTGTCTCAAAAAAAAAAAAAAAGAGAGAGAGAGAGAGAGAGAAAGAAAAACTAATATATTTAAGAAGGAGACAGAAAAAGAGAATTTCCTTAACACAGCAAAATGTAAATGTCTATTACATCTGGGTGGTTAGTATATAAGTAACTTTTGTTCTGTTCTGCTTCCTAGGTAAATGCCATCATTGAAATTAAAACACTGTGTTCATGTAGTAATTTGTGATAAATACATATAACTTTCACACATTCATTATTTTTATTATTGTTATTACTCTAGTTTATATTCATAGCTATAGACATGAATGTGTGTTTTAGAAAATATCATTTAGTCATGCAATTTCTGAATTGGAGAAATAAGCAAAAACAAATTAAAATACGCTAACAACATGAGGTGCAGAGAAATAGTGTTTAACTTGCAGTTTTCTTGTTGAAAGATAGATTGAGGGTAATGGAAGAATGTTTCATATAGACTAAAATAAGAGACACGTTTTTTCAGGAATTTTGTTCAATTACATAGACTCGATTGCTGAATTCTAAGCAATAGAGTCTAAACTGTTAACACACCTTTACTTTACAGATTGAGTCTGAGATGTTATGCCCAGAAGTAATCTACTGTGAGTGAGTCAGTAACGTGATTTTTCCACACACTGGGTTGTATAAAATGATCATTTGCTAATTAATCCACAAGAGATTGATTAGGCAAGGTAGGGAATTATTCGATGTCTCCCCATTTTACAGATGAGGAAACAAAGGTAAGAGAGGTTAGGGTATGTGCCTCAGGCCCCGATTAAAGGATGGTACTTTTTATTTATGAGTGTCATTCTCAAGGTCCTTTTGAGGACCTCAAAGCACTAGGCTGAATCACTAATCCTTTTAATTTTACTGTATACTTAGAAAGGCACAGGTACAATTTCCCTTATTTTTCTTTAAGTGAAATGAACTACTCTCCCATAAATGGTTTGCCCAGGGTACTTGGGAGAGTTTAGAATTAGCCTCAACTTTAATTCACAAAGTTATTTTTTGCCTGTGTCAGCATAATCCACTACTTCCTAACTGAAATCTTGTTTTTGTTGTTTCTTTCTTTCTTTCTTTCTTTCTTTCTTTTTTTTTTTATTAAATCATAGCTGTGTACATTAATGCAGTCATGGGGTGCTTGTGCTGGCTTTATATGCAATTTGAAATATTTTTATCAAACTAGTTGACATAGCCTTCACAGAATTTTCTTAGTTATTGTGTTAAAGAATTTAGAGCTAACAAAAATGTTTTGGTATTCTGTCTTGATTTTTAACCACTATATAACATTTTTCCAAAAAAAAAAAATAGTAAGAATGTATCAGTATTTAAAGTAGTGTCATGCTAAAATAATGATGCCTACAAAAAAATAAACTAATAACCACAGAAATTAGTATTGGCTTAAATGTATGAAGTATGATGTGAGTAGCCTCTGTGAAGCATTTTGTTAAAACACAATCATGATTATACATCTTAAGTTTACTACTGATTGCTCATGATGAAAGTTTACTATTTATTAATCAAAATATTTTTAAAAGATATAAAATGGCTGCGAATAACCACATGAATATATATTTTGGGTCATTAGTCATAATTCTTAGTGCTGCATTTAATCATGAAGGATCTTAGAGAATAAATACATGTTTTAGAAAATGCAATTAATACATACGTAAATGAAGATTGTGCAAAAACATGTTCTCATGGAGGAACTTAATTAGCAAAACAATTAGAAAATCATAAATATTTAGAGCAAGAATGAGCCAAAACTTCTTGTTCACCCTCTCCTTTTAAATGAAGCAACTGAATATCTGAAACATGGCTGACTCAAGATTGCACAGTGAGGGCTAGAACCGCGTTAAGGATGTAGGACTTCCACCCTTCTGATTCACATTCATCTCCAACTACAACCTGAATGATGCTTTGTTCAGTTATGCATCTCTATCATGACCCTTCCCTGAATTTAACCAAGTTTAATTCAGCAGCCCATGTAAATCACAGAAAGCATCCTTCTCACTCTCAAAGATAATTGGAGTTAATATAATAAGAAGAAAATTAGTAAAGACCTTCTTTCTCAAGCATCCTTATTTTTGTACACAACCATGCTGTCAAGTAACATCACACAAACTTAAAATTTTCAATTTGGTTTCTTTCTTCTTTCTTCTTCCTTTCAGTTCAGTTTTGATCTTTCTCTTTACCTTGGTAGCTCACATTTAAGAACTTTCTACATTTCTTGGTTTCATCTCCAAAATATCTCTTGAAATGCTTGGCCATTCCACGGGTAATTTGCTTGGGGAAGGATTTTATTACATTTTACATTGGCTATTACAAATAAATTTTGGCGAGGTTTTTTCAGTACACTCTCTACTTTCTACAATTTTTATATCGCCCTGAAAGTAATATCGCTAGCTAACAGTACTAACAGGCCTCCTTCCAGCATTTCATAGTGGCCCAATACCAGCTGATTTGATGTTCTGTTTTACAGACTTGTCAAGTATGTTTGTGGTTGGGGACCTTCGTATTTGCTGTTCCCCTCTCTGGAATGTTCTCTCTCCATCTTTTTATGGGCAGATCCCCCTCATTGTTAAGTTCTAATGTTACTGTCCTGCTGTCCCCTCGCTGAGTCAACCTTTCTTCATAGCACAGGATATCTGAGGCAATCTTGCTTATTTTGTATTTGCTTGTTTATCTTGCTAGCATGTAAACTCTCTAAGAACAAAAATCTACCTCGATTATTGCTGGATCTCTAGGGCCAGAACAGCAACTTGGTTTTCAAAAACTAGGCTAGCTACTAGAACTATTAGCTTTGTGTTCAAGAGCCTCCTTCCCTGGCAACTACTTGCTTTTGAAAATTTATCAACCATTTCCTTTCCTTCAGTTCCATGCACTAAGGATTCCAGGCCATGTTGAGGCTTGTCTCAGGTTATGTCATAATCCAGGGAGGGCAGGCATCATTGCACTGTAGATTACCCACTTTATTGAGGTCATTTGTGAAAATGAAAATTCCTTGGCTTCTCTCCAAGCTCTTCATAATGAATCACCCTACAAATCGGATTCAGAAGTCTATGAATTTATTTGAAAAGAATTTCCAAGGAGTAAGCGTGTGCCCCCTCGTTTGGGGCCCAGGGCTTCTCTACCAGCACAAAATTATCTACCTTCAATACCAGATTCAAATGTTACATCTTTACTGAAATCTGTCATGATATTGTCCTGAAACAAATATAATTTTCCTTTAAGACCTTACCACCCTCAGTTTGTCTCTCTTTTTAATGTTCTAATAAAATATTTCCACTGTGAGTATTAAATTTATAATAATATGAAAGTACAGTGCTTGGAATATTTTTTGATGTGTGGTAGCGTTCTGTTAACCATTACTTGTTATGATTATTATCATAGGTATATTTTTGTGATCTGCCTTTATTATCCCTTCAAGGAAACCACCCACTACCCACATGTCCTCACATGCCTGGGTAGTAGATAGCTATTTTTAAAGAACAACGCTTTTTGGTCTGTTGGTTAATTTTATTTAAATCAGTATTTCCTACAGGCCAAAGTATAATATTTTTTAACAAAGAAATTATTAAATGTTTGATACAGAAAGTGAAGGAAAAGAGAGGAGAGAGGGAGGATTAAGCAAAGCTGGTTAATTGGTACAAAAATATGGTAATAAAGTCAGACGAAAGAAATAAGTTCTAGTATTCGATTGTATCGTAGAGAATTATAATTTACTTCATATCTAAAAATAGAGACAAGAAAAGCATTTAATGGTCCCAACATAATGAAAAGATAAATGTACCCCAACATATGTGAAACTAGGATATGTAAATAAAATAATACAACAAAATAGAATAAAATAGAGTGAAGTAACATGGACAAAACAATGGAAGGAAGGGGGAATAAAGGAACAGAGGAAGGAAGGAAGGAAGGAAAAAAGGATCAAATACTTTTTGAGTAACAATAACTGTTCTTTACCATGCTGGATATGAAATCTATGCTATTTGAGCCGTCACTGTGATGTATCTGGGGAGTGAAAATGATAATGAGATCCATAAATTCCAGGCCAGTGTTCTGGTGTCACCATTTCTGTTTATACAGGCCAGACTCTTTCTGGATCTCTATTAGCTCGGGGAGAGTGTCCAGTGTAGATAACCTATTGCACGTTCAGTTCTATGAAAGTACAAATTGAAATAACAACAAGTGTTTTAGGATTACAGTTCACTGTCTTTGAGGGGTAATATTAGTAAGTGCCTGAGACAGCGACAAGAAAATTCAGTGAGTGCTTGGAACATGCATAATGTATGGAATGACACGGATAATAAGACAGGTACCATGGAAAGGTCTAAGGGTAAAAATAAAGGCGGAGGTATAAATTACTGACTCCTCCTGTGTCACTCAGAATGCCTGGCAGAAGATGCCAGAAACTGAGAATGACAAGGGCACCAAACGGAACCATGTCAGTCAAGACGAATATGTCCTATCAAATTTCAAATATTGAAGACAATATTTTCAAATGTATGGGTAAATTGGCAAGCATGTGTTAAAAATGCCACAATTGGTGAGCATGTGTTGAAAATGTAAGAAAATGGGGGGGGTGGTGCAAATAAATTAGAAACTCCTGGGGAGCTTGTTTGGCTCTCTATAGGGCAGTGTGTGGAGGTTATTTTCTCCCTGCCTTTCTTTTTTTTTTTTTAACTAAACCAACTGAAGAAGGTGCTTGCATTAGGTCACTTTTTCGTATTTAATCTCATATGACAGATGTGCTAAATATTAAATTTTTGTAGGTAAAAATTAAAAATATTAAATATCAACGATGCCTTTTCTCTGTCAAGCCCTGGGCTGATGCTGAATGTATAAATCAGTCAGTTAATAAATGCCATATCTTGGAGTTCACAGATTAGAAATAGGAGGAGAGTAAAAGCCAGAAAAATAAATGAAGAACGAAGTTTGTTAAATTTTGTAACATGCTACTAACGCACGCACAGAGGAGGGGCTGCCATGGTTGACACAGGGTAGATTCTGAAACTATTTTCTAAGGAAGATGGCATCTGTTCCCACAACTGTCAAGAGCTGTGTACCCATAAACAACTAATTGTTATGTAATTAGATAAACATTACACCAGCAGAATTGATAGCATTCTATGAAAACCAGGAAGAGAATGCCTGCCAAGGAGTTTTAGAAAGATAATATTTTATCTAAACTTGAAGAATGACTCAGAGTTTATGATGTAGAAAAGTGGCTGAAACATCTCATAGACAGGGAATAATGGCGCCAGAGGTACCATAAACAGCCATTATAATAAAAAGTGTCTAACAGTCGCCATGGTCAGAGATGGTTGCAGGAGAGGATAAGAGAGACAGTAACGATGTGGGATGCTGCAAGGTATGAGTTTAAAATTTAGGGTGAGAAAGAGTGTGATGGCTTTGTTGGTCCTATGCACCAGGTTTGATTTAACACTGTAGGCTTTCTGGGTGGAGGTTAAAGATCCTGAAATAGGGCAATTGCCTTTTTATACTATATTGGTAGAGTAGAGCATAAATTAAAGCAGGAAAACCCATTAGAAGCCTGTTATATTACCCCAGGTGAGGAAAAACGAGAACAAGACTGAGAACAGGGACACTAATTTGAAAGATAATTCATGGCTCGGTGCCTGTGCCTCAATGGTTAGGGAGCCAGCCATATACACCAGGGCTGGAGATTTGAGCCCGGCCCAGGGTCTGCTAAACAACAATGACAACTACAACCAAAAAATAGCTGGGCATTTTGGCGGTTGCCTATAGTCCCAGTGACTTGGAGTCTGAGGCAAGAGAATCGTGTAAGCCCAAGACTTTGAAGTTGCTATGAGGGGTGATGCCACAGCACTCTACTGAAGGGTGATATAGTGAGACTCTGTCTCAGAAAAAAAGAAAAGAAAAAAAGAAAGATAATTCAGAATTGAACTTTAGCAGACACTGGGATACTACATGAACGACACCTATTAGAGTATATATAATATACTACCTGTAGATCTATGTTTATAAAATATTAATATTTGCAAATTCTTATTATAGCATCCAGATTTTTTTATTATTTTGCAGTTTTTGGCCAGGGCCAGGTTTGAACCCGCCACCTCCAGTATATGGGGCCAGCACCCTACTCCTTTGAGCCACAGGTGCCACCCGATCCAGATACATTTTAGAAGTTATATTTACATTATTATCTATAATTTTCCCCTCTTTATTTTGATGAGGAAACTGAGGCCTGAACCTCTTTGACTAGTATGTGGTGAATATAAGATTCAGTTGATACTGCTTTTTGACAAGGATTTTTTTTTTTCCTGGTTGCAAGAGATAATTCCAGACAAAAATATGCAGAGAAGAGAAGACTAGTGGCAAGTGTACTAAATACAGTCTTTAGGGTTGGGTGCACATATTCATTTCCCAGACCACTAGGGCACCATTTAGTGTGCTGTAGTAAATTAGAAAAACCCAGCTTAATACCAAGGAATGTCATAGACACTGAAAATTATGAATCTCCAAAGAATCATAAAACCCCGAGCTAGAAGAAATGTTAAAATGTAATGTAGTCTATTCCCCACTCCTACTAAGATTGACTGAACATAAACTACCTCTAAGAGATGGGTGCAATCCACATGTTTGAAACCTCAGTCTCTGAACTGTAAGAAAATCCTACAAGGCTGGCACAGGACTTTGCGACTTGTTACTCTGATTCCTGATCCTGAGGTAGCCATCAGGAATCAGGGTGACTCTTGGATAACGGACTTAACACACTCTGTAGTTGTCAAGTGAGATCAGATGCTTGAATTTTATGTCTCGCCTTCCTTCCTTATTCCCTCCCCCTTTTAATACTATGATTATTTCATTTTCCTTTAGGAAAACCAGCATATTCCTTTGCTGTGCTCATCCATAAAATGCCTTTAAGGACAGGGGTAGGGGGAAGAGAAAGAAAACCATAAATGTGTCAGGGTGCAATCTAGAGCTAAATCACAGGCACTGTGTGTGCGATGCATATGATCCACCACCCTAGACAGCATGATCATAATCATTACGAGTAAGAAGCAGCAGTGTAGTGCAGCAGAGAGAGATAAGATGCCTTTGAGTGCCGGATCTCTCACTGTACTTCTCTGAAATCTACCACTTATAATCCCCGATAAAATGCAGAAAATTACTCATGTCATCTTACTTACAGGGTTGTATTAAGTGCCAAATGAAACAATCATATAAAAGAACCCTGGGAACTGAAAAGTAACATGAGATTTTATTTTAGAACAAGCCACATAGATTTTATTCTAGAACAAGCCATCATTATATAGTGGCCCCCTGTTTACCGAGTCCACCCACAAGAACATGGCATATTTTTTCTGTGTTGTCGTCCAGATCACAAAGTGTTGCTTAATAATAAATATGGTTCATATTATTTAAAATTCCAGTAGAAAGAATTGGTTAGCGAATATAACTCAGTCATAGCACTAATATAAGCAAATATAAAGTAAAAAGTAAATAATAACTCTAATGTGACTGTGGATAATCAATTAACGTCCTACTTAATAAAATCTTTGTAGAACAGTTGCAGTTAGATGACAGCAAAGTTACCCCCTGATTAAAAAAATCAGAATGATTGGTACCATTGAAAGTGATTAACTGAAAAAGGGAGTAATAAAGCTTTTGATATGAAAGAGATACTTTATATCTGGAATTGAGTAGTGGCCTAACTGCTATCTACTAATGTAAAATTTTATCGAGCAATTCTTTTAATGTATGTAGAATTAACTGTTTGTAAATTATATCTTAGTAACACCATTGTCTTGATTCCATTCTTGCCATCTACTTCTTTTTTTGTATATTAAATCATAGCAGTGTACATTAATACTATCATGGGGTATAGTATACTGTTTCTGTATACAATTTTAAATACATTCATCCAACTGGTTAACATAGCTTTCAGGTCATTTTCTTAGTTATTGTGTTAAGACACTTATATTCTACATTTAGAGAGATTCACATGTACCCTTATAGGATGAACCATAAGCGTGATCCCACCAATCACCCTCCCTCCACCCATCCTCCCCCCTCCCCTCCTCCCCTCCCTCTCCCCTTTCCCCATATTCTTGGGCTAAAATCGGGTTATAGTTTTCCTATGAAAGCTATAAATTAGTTTCATAGTACGGCTGAGTACATTTTCTGCCATCTACTTCTTGACAACAGGGTATTATCCCTTAGTAATCTTTGTCTATGTCCCATGGAGGAGAGCTGAGTGCTTCCTTGAAAAAAATTATGTCTTTTGTGACTCACCAGATTCTGCATATAGAGCCTTTTATCATGTTAATTTTTATGTAAGTACTACTATTTCTACATGGCCACTATGCATAAATGGACCTGGTGCTACTTGAGGGAGTCCATTAAGCTCCAATGTAAGGAACTATTGAACCTACTTCTGGCCACATTTGATTTGCAAATTGTCTCCACCTCCACTTTGAGTCATGAAAGTAAGAGCAGTTGTATAAATGTATTGACGGTCTAAGGTTAGAGAAAAGTAACAGGACAAATTCTAACTAGCAATTCCCTTTCAGTGTGTAAGAACATGAAATTATATTACTAGGTCATTCCACCAGATTCTGTTCTTCATTGACACAACTCAAGGTTTTGCTCTTTAACTTCTTGATAGGCTCAGACGTGGCCTCAGACATGGGTTCAATACATTGCAGGATTGTTGACTATTATGATCATCACGTTATAAAAGTCCCCAGCATTTATGATTGTATAAATACATTTTACAAACATGATTCTTGCTCTACTGCAGGGTACTGTCTGATATTTCTAATAACTGACACATGTGAGGGTTAACATTTATTAGTGTAGTCATCCCAGTTTTCTGTGCATGGATCCCATGTCTGTGGGTTACCTTTGACTTCTCTGCTCACTTACATGCCTGCAGTCAGATGGCAGAAGAAAAAGATCAAGGCTGAATGATGTGTCTGTCAATCCACTTGTGTGCACTGAATGGTAAGATGAGCAGCAGTGATTAGACTGCAGTGCACATTCCTCGAGCATCCAGTCTTGCCCAGGCACTACTCTCCTTGGAGATTTACATTCAGCAACACTTTAATGAATATTAAAGCAAACAAATAATAAAACCCAAGCATCCCACGCACTAAGTAGCATTGTTAAATTTGTTTTAGAGTGAGAAAGTGGAGACCGTAAGTTACTGACTTTTTCTAAGGACATGTACAAAGTGGTGAAGCTAGGAATGTTACACTCACAGTGATTGTATTCGGATTAATTTGCATAAAAAATTGAGTACAGTTTTAAATAGATCGATAGATTAGATTACCAATCCACTATCCTAAAAAAGAAACAGAATTCAATTCATACAAAGATTGAAGTCGCTACTTTTAAATATACTTTATGTAAATAAAATAATTAGTCATGATTTCAAATAAATTAATGACTCTAATCTTGTGATCTGTACTTTATGCCAAATTCTTTTTTTCACATGTAATAGTTAACTTGACCAGTGCAAAGGCTACCAGGAAAGATTTGTGTTTATATGTGAGGGCTTGCTTGAGTGTTCAAACTATATACTTTCTACCCACAATTCTGGCTTTTTCTCTCCCTGACTCTCAACTTTATTAGATGTCACATCTGTAAAGGCAAAGAGCACTGGGAATAGCTATACTGATCTTGGAACCATATTGTCTAGCACAATGCTTGGGACAAAACATATCGAATGATTATTTTATTATTAAAAAGTAAAAAGGATGATTTAATATTTATATTTGCATATAATTACTCTATTTCTTTGTGTACTCACACCTGCTTCTTCCCACCTAAGGTGTCTGTGGACATATAACAGTTACTTTTGCCTAAGCAATAATATTACAATAAAAGTTGATACCTACTTTGTGCAACTCAAAACCACAGGTATTTCCTGTGCTATAGACTCTTTCCTGGGCTTTCTCCCCTACTCCCTGAAGCAAAAGAGAAGAATATATATATTCTATATATAGAATAATATGTTCATATATACATATATATACAATAATATATTTATATATATACATATATGTGTATATATGTATGTAAATATATACATATATATGCTGTTATTTATTACAATGAGAGTAAGATTTTATAATAAAACACTATGCAACCTTAAAATAAATTAGGCAACTATTTGTCCATTGACATACCTCATGAAATGTTTTCCTTTTTGAGACAGAGTCTCATTTTGTCACCCTGGATAGAGTGCTGTGGCATTCAAACTCTTGGGCTTAAGGGATTCTCTTGCCTCAGCCTCCCAAGCAGCTGAGACTACAGGTGCCTGCCACAGTGCACGGCTATTTTTGGGTTGCAGTTGTCATTGTTTTTTAGCAGGCCAGTCTGGGCTCAAACCTGCCAGCTTCAGTGTATGTGGCCAGCACTCTACTCACTGAGCAATGGGCGCCAAGCCACAAACGTGTTTTCCATATGTATCAAAGGATGAGTGATTGAAGTAGACTTTTCATAGCATCAAGACCTGAAAGCAGAAATGAGTGCCTTTCTGCCAGTATAAATTACATAATTTTTTTACCCAAATATTCTTAAATATTAACAATTGCTACATTCATAAATACATCCCATAAAACTCTAATGTGGCAAATTAGTTAATGTTTATAAAAGGCATTTAATGTAAGAATCATATTTTAATTAAGTAAGTTAGGTTTAAATCCTTGCTTTTGGTTTCAGTTATTAGTTACCTACATTTGTTCTCTTATATATGTGCTATTGTCTATAACAGCAAAGTTTTTATAACCCTATGATCTCTCATTCAACTCTTTCTCAATTTATATTTAAGAAAACAAGAAGTAAAAATAAAAAGCAAAGGACAGTAGGATCAGAAATACAAATTCTTGCTAAGTTTAAGCAAGAAACGTGATTGTGAAAGCACAGCAAGTGGTAAAAATCTTTGAGATTTCAAGTACTGTGTATGACATTCTCATTGGCTCTGTAACTTGTAATTTACATTTTCATTCATTCATCTTTCCTTCAAGGAGGAAGTGATTTAGAAGGGGGTGACAGACAAGTTAACAGATAATTACCACACATTGTGATGAGTGCTTTCTTAGAGAGAAGCAATTTGAAGTGCTATTTAGTTTAGCAAATTGCTTTCATGTATATCACACCATCTGATGCTTAAGATATTACTTGGAAGTAGGTAGGGCACTCATGTAATACCCATAGTATCCCCATTTTACAGTTGAAAGAAGTGGAGATTGGAATTTAAATTAATTTTCCTAAACTAGAGCTGGAATCTTTCTCTCTCTGCCAGGTCACTGGTCTCAGAGATTCAAAGAATGTACCAGCAGACCACGTGAGTAAGCAAAAGGGCAGATTTTTATTGATGGATAGATAAGGAAGCCTCTGCTGCAGTGAATGGGGTGCCTAAGTGGGAACCCCATTTGTGCCTTCTGTCTAGTGGTTTGTATACAACCTTTCCTATTCTGTGGGCAGGGGTTTGAGGAGACAGACTGTTACAACTGTTTGGTTAATGGTAAAATTGCCCTTGTGCCTTGGGGTGTGTTCTCTGCTCCAGGTAGGGGTAGTCTCTTCTTTAGGGTATGTTTCCAGTTCTGGGAAGGACAGCCCAGATGAGATACTGGTCAGGCTGGTTTTTATGAGCCTGTTTGTGCTTAGAAATTGGGTCTGTGATGTGACTGGTCCCTGAGCTCAGGCAGGCCCCCAAAATGGGGGTCCTTGTCCAGCCATGAGTAGGAAAACTCTGTAATAGGACCATATAACAACAACAACAACAAAAATATTGCATTTGTGATTTATACTAGGTCTTCTGACTTTTATTCCTGTGAGTAAACCAATGAACATATCTGTATTGGTTAATAATCCCTAATAATTGAGAGTTTCACATTTCTACTAAGGGGACTCAGAAATCTGGAAACAAAACTATATTTTGTGCTAAGAGAAATAGAATCAAGGTAGAAAAAGCTGGTCCTAGGAAAAGAAAGAGAATATAATAAAAGCAATCATGATGTAATGGATATAAAAGAATGGGTAAAAAATATTCTTCAGAGGTCTAGTTAATAATACAAAGATCTTAGTTTAATACCTTTATCAAATGAAATCTGTAACACATAACTGCATATTTCATAAGGTTTTAAAGCATATAGGAAACAAAGTGGAGAAATAATACAAGTAGTTCATATAAGAAAAGAATTGAAAACTAAGTCTTAGAGCCAAAATTAATTGAACAAAGAATGCCTTTGTAGAAAAATACTTGAGAACGCTTCTGAATAAGAATTAGAGATATATTATAGGAAAATCCATAAAGCTTTCAAACAAATATCTTGCTCAAGTAAAAGCAAAAGGGATGATACATTTTATTGGCAGAAAATGGAACACAAATCTAGAAAGAAACTATTATTTCAGTCATTAGAATTCTCATAAATGCTTCCCCCAAATTGTCTCAATACTGTATTGCTTGCATAACTCTTCTGCTAAACCCACCCTTATAAATTGATGAAAGGGGGCATGGTAAGAACCAGATAAAGGACCCCAAAACTCTGTGAAGAAACAGGCTTAGCTAAAAAATAGTGTTAATAACTACCCATTGTCTCCTCATTTGCTTGACAATAGTCACTTGTCCCTTCTTTACTTCTGGTTGGTGGTTATAATGGTTCTTAAGTTTCTCCACCTATTGGGTAGTTGTAAATATTCTTAACTTTACTATGTAGATTAGTTGGAGCCTTAAAGTAGTTTCTAAGATGTCTTCTAGGCCCTGCCCAGATAAGCAGCCTATCCTAAGAACCCAATTTGACTGAAATTTTGATTCCAGGAGCTGAAGCAAAACAAGAAAATAATTTCCTGACCCCTATAATGACCCTGTAATTTTGCCCTGAACAGAGCCAATTACTAAACCTAGTTACTCAATCTCCTGCCTGTCAAACTATTCTTAAAAACCTTGTCTCCTTGGCTTGGTGCCTAGGTCAGTGGTTATGGTGCCGGCCACATACGGCTGGGCTGGTGGTTCAAAACCAGCCCAGGGCCAGCTAAAACAACAATGACAACTGCAACAACAACAAAAAATAGCCAAGTGTTGTGGTGGGTGTCTGTAGTCCCAGCTACTTGGGAAACTGAGGCAAGAGAATTGCTTAAGCCCAAGATTTTGAGGTTGCTGTGAGCTGTGGTGCCATGGGACTCTACCAAGGGTGACATAGTGAGATGTGAGATTCTTTCTCAAAACATAAGCAAACAGACAACAAACAACCTCCCCCCGCCCCCATCTCCTTGATACAGGAGGGCTAGACAGGGATCTAAGTAGGCCGGGAAATCAGTGTCATCACAGACCCTGTCTCTGGGCACAAAGCTTCTTTGCCAGCCACATTCTCTGAACACTCACAGAAAACTGGCCTGACCACTCCTTCCCAGAGCAGAGGAGAGCTTACCTGAAGGAAAGACTGCACGGACTGCATTCCTCTGCACTAAGGCAGTTTTGAAATGAACTTGTGCCCACAGACCTCTGGCGCCAAATGCTGGGAAATATTCTAGACATACATTCCATCTCCTCAAAACCCCCTGCCTGCAGGATAGAAAAAGCAATCTATAACCCCATAAACAAAAGGTCCAAATGAGCTACCCACTTGGGTCCCCCCTTTGCTGCAAAGGAAGATTCCTTACCTAGATAATCTTTTATCTATCAACAAAATCTGTCCTCTCATTTATTTGCATGGTTTGTGAATTCATTCCTCTAATCTCTGAGACCAAACACTCAGCAGAGGGAGATTGTGACAACATTTCCAATTGTCAGGGAGGCAGATTTGAGACTTCCCTCCCATCTCCCTGCATGGTGCTTTGTAGAATAAATTCTCTCTCTTCTGTAAACCCTGGATCTCTGAGTATTGGCTTCCTCTCCCCGCATAGTGCTATGCAGAGTAAATTCTCTGCTGGAAACTGATGCTGTAAAACCCTGCACCTCTGGGTGCTGGCTTCCTAGCAGGCAGATGAATCTGGATGGGCAGTAACATTGTTTCCTCCCTGATAGATTTTAGGCTAAAACACCTTTGGAGGAGGGACTCAAATTTAGAGATTAAGTATCCCTTATTTTGATAAGATAATAGGTATTTATAGCTTTTTGAAGATTAAGATATTTTGATTTCATCAAAGTCAAGACCACTTAATAAGTTTAGAAATTCTCTGCTACATTAATGGGTTATCATGCAGAATATTGTTTTGAATTGGTAGGAATTTAATTATTCATTAAAAATATTATTTTGAAGCTGCATGCTATCCATGCTCTAAATTAGATATTATTGAAAAGAGGAGTTTAAAGGAAAATTCAGAATGGATTTATAATACTTATTTTATTATTATTATTATTTTGAATAGGGCTTAAAATCAGGCTTTAGCTGGTTGGGGAGACTAGACGCTATCTTCATGTCATTTTAAAATAGCTCAAAAGTTAATAAATTACTAAAGAGTAATTTAATAAACAGTGTGTAAAACATCTACAAAGAAAACTATAAAATGTGGTTGAGAGCAACAAAAGACCCCAAATAATAGACATTATTCATGGATAAGAGTACTCGATTTTGACGTCAATTTTCAAATTATTTCTAAAGTCCCACCAATTCCATTGTAATCACAAAAAGTAATTTATCAAGTGATTCTAAAATGTATGTAAAGAAATGAAATATGTATAGCATCCAAATACTGAAAATATCAATTTTGAAGACCAATGTTAACTGTATTTTAACATTATCATAGAGATACAGTGATTAAGACAATGTGGTACAGCTTAAAAAATTAATTTGACTACTGGAAAAAGACCTGAAATGGATACAAAACATATATGTTCACTTGATTTTCAACCAATGTTCCAATGTAATTAGATGTGTAAAGAAATTTTTTTTAAGAAATTAGGCTGGATATGAAAAATATCATAAAAACAAAAATATTGTTAATTTGCATGAAAATATTCATATATATTAATTTCATACTGATCATAAACCTAAGTTTAAAAATCCATAATTCAAACCTTTCCAAAGAAAATATGGGAGGGAGTAATATCTTTTGAATATTGGTAGAGGTAGACGATTAGACAGGATTCTGAAAGCACTAACTATAAAATAAAAATTAATATTGTAGACTTCACTTAAATGACTTTTCTTCTCAAAAGATTTTATTAAAGCAACAGTCATACATGCTGGAAGCAATATTTCTTATAAACCTACAAAATGAATTAGATCCAGAATATATAATGAAGGTAATATAATTTAAAATAAATTATATTAAAAATAGGCAAAGGGCATTATCATAGGAAGATAAATGAATGGTCAATAAGTGCATTATAAAATATTCAATAACGTTGGTGGTGCCTGTGGGTCAAAGGAGTAGGGTGCTGGCCCCATATGCTGGAGGTGGCGGGTTCAAACCCAGTGCTGGAGGTGGTGGGTTCAAACCCAGCCCCAGCCAAAAACTGGAAAAAAAAAAAGTTCAATTAGCATTAGCATTATGGACATGCTGATTAAACCACAATTATAAATATCTTTTAACCTGCTGGTTGACAATATAATAAAAACCTTGACTATGTGTTTACGAAGACATAGTATGTATATAACTAGCATTTTTTATGCATTGCTGGTTGGAATGTAAAATGTACAACTTTGAAAATACCTGACAGATTCTTTAAGAAGCATATTTAGGTGCACAGTAAAATTGAGAGGAAGGTACAGAGATATTCATCTACCCTTTTCCCACCATTTTTTAACATACATTGATGTGTCATTGCCATGAGAAGTTCATAGTTTGCATTAAGGTTCACTCCTGGTGCTATGTATTCTGTGGGTTTGGATAAATAGCCACCATTGTAGAAGTATATATCTTATACAGTCAGGCAACTTTTAAGTGAAATGTAGCAATTCAGTCCTCAGAATATTTTATTTTCTGATAAATTTAAGTGAAATCAAATTAATCTTTAAAATAGGAAGATAGGGGTGGCACCTGTGGCTCAAAGAAGTAGGGTGCTGGCCCCATATGCCCGGAGGTGGCATGTTCGAACCCAGCCCGGGCCAAAAACAAACAAACAAGATAGGAAGATAGGGAGTCTATTTATAGAATGATGCACATTCTATTTTGGTGAAATACATTTGGTAGGGGCTGTGGTGGACGTCACTGGGGAAGGGCTTACATTCTGTCCATGCTGTGCACGTTCCTCTTTGCTTTGGTTGGGACGTCATGTTAGGGAAAGAGAATTCATGCTTCCCAACCGGTCTAAGTTGACAGGACAAAGAGTGTCAGTGCTACCCAGGGCATTATTTCAGAAACAAGAGTGTCAAGAAACAACCAGAAAATATAAAGTCTTTTCCAGAAAACAAGAAGACTGAGATTTTCCTATTTTACAGACTGGGGATTCAAGGTGTTATACTTTGATATTAAAGAAAAACAAGATTATGGAAAGCTCTACAATTATCTGACACTTGTGTAAGTTAATTGCTTAAATATTGAGCTTTCTAATTTTATGTTGAGTAAGTCAATTGCTTAAATATTAAGCTATCTAATTTTTTCAGTCCAGTGGGTGAATAGAGCTATGTATTTTAATAGGTGGGGTGGAAAGGTGCAAATGGGCTAAAATGAAAGGAAAAAAGGAAGCTCAGGGGAACAGCACAGACCAGACAATGCAAAACTGTGCTCAGGGATTTTTTTCTCTCTATCATTCCCTAATTGGGAAATTTTGAGTTTTAGCATCTCATCTGCAAAATAAGAGAAACTTAGTGCAGTACATATAGAAATGGTGGTACAATACCTGTCACATGAGTGGAGATCTGTAAGCTTTTATGATTTTTAGCTCTCCCTCAGTGGTGTGCTGAGGTAGTCCTTTGGAACTTTAACTGTCGAAGTTGCAGTGTGGACATACAAGTCTGGCTCATCTTCTTCCTCATCGAGGAGACAGAGACTATTTAAGGGGTCATGAATAATATGGAGAGGGAAAGAGAGAATGAGCTGCTATGTTGTCCTACTATTGGATGGTGCAGGATCCCTTTCCTTCCTGGAGAACTGAGGAATAAGCTGGAAAGTCAGTAAACCGAAAAAGACCCAGAGTACTAGATACATGATATAAAGTATTTCAGCATTGTTGAAGGTGATGATAATAGAATCTGGCCAAGGAACAGACTGCAAAAAGAAAATTAGATTAGAGCAAGTGTTCGGAGTATTTTTTGTGTCTTTGAACTGTCACCAATTAATCATTTCTGGTTGCTAAGATACATCTTTTGTTGAGAAGTTCCCTGCAGTTCCACCTACTTCTATTTTTTTTTTAATAACATAGCTTCTCCTCTTGCTGCTAAATGCCTAGAGTCCAAATTTTTAATCTTTTGCCCATGAATCAAAATTGTAGAAACAATGACAGGGATTGGAGGAGCATTCGGTTTAGATTATTTACTCTTCTCGCATGTCCAGGGTTTCCTAACGCCAATTAAACTCTATCAGTATTATTTTTAAGTGAGAAGAAAGCTTTTTTTTTTTTCACTTTAAAAAGTAATAGAAGGAGAAACACCTCCCAATGTGGTAGTAATGACCTCTTGAAATACTCTCTTCTATAACAAGAACATTAGAACGATTTTTAAAAAACAACTTATTCAAAACTCTGTAAATTAACCAATAGCATACAACTATGGGAGGAGAGAATTTTCAAGAAAAGTGGCTATCTCTCAGTGAGAACAGAGGACTTTGTAATATTTAATTTGCTGAAGATCTGTAGTTCCCTTGAAAATCAGCAGCTCTGCCATCTCGCTGAAAACCAACTACTTTGCAGCCACTGGAAAGAACTGGCTGGCTTTGAAGCAACTGAAAATGTCCCTCTTCTAGAGAATTGTCACAATTTGACCTGTCAAGAGTGTTACATGAAAACATCCATTCGCAGAGCTTGTTGTCTTTATTTTACTTGATTGAAATCTTGCTCAGTGAGGAAAGACCTTCCCCCAAGGCATTTAATTTAACACTGGCTGCCTATGGCAGGGATACCTGTTGGAGCAAAAAAAGAAAAAGGTGTGTCAAAAAAAGTACAAAGGAAACTCAGTAGAGTGAAATGTCTATAAGAAGCTTGAAAAACTGCAGCTTATTCCTAGGGAATTAGATGGCCAGGCACACAGGCAGAGCTTTCAAATGACCCAGAGAGACTGCAGGAGACCCACAGATCTCACCTTGGGCTAACATGGAGGCTCTGGGTAAGCCAATGGCAAGCCACAGTTGTAAGCTGCTGGGGGACAGAATGTACCTCAACATGCACACAGCACTCGTTGGAAGACATGGGAAGACTTACTGTTTCAAGGCATTTAAGGAAAACTGTATGCAATTACTAGGTGACTAGTAAGCTGAGTACAGCCTTCAGAGGCCCCACATTATACAGGAGAACATACATTCCACAAAATTAATTCTACAGTTACTAAACCAACAAAAATCTTCCCCTCGTCCCACCAGCCCTGCCACTGCCCCCTCCCCAGGCTGCCTGGCATGGCAGAAGCTGCTCTGGCCCACTCCCATCCAATACTGGATTCTCTTGGACTGGAACCTGTGTGCCCAGCGGTCCGGGGAAGCTGGCTGGACTCCTCTACTCCTGAGTCGTACTACCCATGTATAAACTGCATCTTTATTTTTCCCTCAAGTATTTGGGCAAAGTGTGTGCATTATGCATGACAAAATATGATATAGCAAAAGAATAATTAGTATTCAGTAATTCATAATTAGTTGGAGGAATATTTGCTTTTTTGATATGCATATAAGACTCAATATTTTAAAAGAATGTTTAAAAGAGTTCTTAACATATATTTGAACAAGGTTGCTTAAAGAGTTACTAAGGGCAAACACAAACTAGGTTTTGGCTATTTAATGACTTAAGCATCAAAAATGAAAAGGGACTTTTCTAAAAATGTGTTATGAGAAATATAAAATATATGACTCTACTTACTCTGAGTGAGACATAGAACAATTTTAGCTGCTATCAGTAACTATGAATTTTTAATTGTATTTCTTGTAGTTGCATGTTAAAGTAATCAGTGTATTGTTTTTCTAAAAAAAATCAATTCTTGGTTAATAATTGTGTCAACATTAAATAATATGCCATATGTTTTACCTCCATAGCTTCAATACTACCAGAGTTAAAATAATTTTCAAATATATTTATTGTCATTGGGTAATGCTATAAAATGATGTTAGAAGGAAAAGATTTCCTCCCTAACAATATACCATAAGAATTCTTCAAAGTTTTATTCATATATATATTTTGGAATTCTTCAGGAAACATGATGAATATAAAAGGTTTATATTTTAATTTATAGTAAAGTAATTCAAGCTCATAAAATATTAGCTTTGAAAGTCTTAATCTCAATGTCACTAATATTTAAAAATTATATATTTTTGTATTTATCGTTAGTTATTTACTTTAAACTGTTATGCCTTCTTACTAACTAAATCTCACATTCTTTCCTTAACAGAAAGAAAATCTGGAACTACTGGGCTGAATAAAAATATATTTTGGTATTATTAAGATCTTAAAGTTCAAGGAACCATTTTTTTTTAGATTTGTTTTATATAAACTAGGAAGTAAGTACCTATACAGAAATCACCTTGGTAGCATCTAAGACACTGAATTTTCAACAACTTCCCCAAGGGATTCATTAAAGGTTGGGAAAAAGCAACTGGTAGCTCCATGAAGAATGCAGGGTAAAAGCCGTATATGTTATATGTCTGCATACGGACTGAAAATAGAGGGCCTTTGAGAAAGACCAAGAGCGCAGGTGAGAAAAGGTAACTTCCTCCAGCAGAGCTCCATATAGAGCCCAGGCCCTCATCATCACAGTGATGTAATCACAAGAAAAGGGCTGCAGTATCACCCAGGAGGACTGATCTCTATATAACTACCAAGAAATATCCAGGCGTGAAACAAACGCTTTTAACTCTGGGATGTGGGACAGCTGTGGTGGTCATTGAGAGCAACCATGGAACCCAGGTGTGAGGTCCAAGGAGCCAGAAATGACGTATCTTGGTTTACTGTGAGTGTATATTTAATAATTTATGATGCTGGAGGGACTATAATAAATAGATAATTTAAAACAAAGCTTTAACTATATATATATATATATATACACACACACACATCTATATATATACACATATATAATGTGTATATAACTATTAACATATTTAACATATATGACATGTTATAACATATTTAACTATATGTGGCACATATAGTTAAAACTTTATATATCTACAGATATGTATGTACTTTCATATAGGTACTTTTTTCCCCCTCAAACTATTCTGACCTAGAGAAATATTTTTCTCTGTTCTTTTACTCTGAGAAGTAAAAATTGAATATAGACTATTCCAGGTCATTTCGATATAACTTCTCTTTGAATGTTATGATGAAATCTATTAGGACAATTTAACAATTTTACTTCTTTGGCAAAATAATCATTGGATAGCAATTCTGTGATAAGTGCTTCAGTAAGTAGAGTAGGCCTATAAGACATCAAACACGTAGTGATTCCCATTTTTAAGCAACTACTAAATTAGGTCGAGTAACAACCATCTATGAAAAATTGAAATAACTGTCTAATGGTTACTGCAAATAAAAATGCTGCATATATTCAGAGACAGCAAACTATGGGAATCAATGGTCAGATCACCTGGAGGAAAAGCTCAGTGTTGGGCTGGTCTTGGTTTAGATATGCAACGAAGGGTGGTATAAATACTCCAACTGAATGGAAAATATGTAGTAAAAAATAAGCAGATGGTAATTTTGTTAGTCACAGTTCTCTAGAAAAACAGAACCAATAGGATGGATGGAAAGCTAGATAGGTAGGTAGACAGATAGATAGATATTAGAAGAGATTTATTAAAAGAGTTAACTAGGCTCAGAGCTTGTGGCTCAATCGGCTAAGGCGCCAGCCACATACACCTAAGGTGGTAGATTCGAATCCCCAGCCCAGGCCGCCAAACAACAATGATGGCTGCAACCAAAAAATGGCCAGGCATTGTGGCGGGCACCTGTGGTCCCAGCTACTTGGGAGGCGGAGGCAGGAGACTCACTTGAGCCCAGGAGTTGGAGGTTGCTATGAGCTGTGATGCCATAGCACTCTACCCAGGGGAATAGCTTGAGGCTCTGTCTGAAAAAAAAAAAAAAAAAGAGAGAGACATAAAGGGAGATATCATACCCATGAAATGAAAACTGGGCATTGTGGCAGGAGTCCCTAGCTACTTGGGAGGCTGAGGAAAAAGAATCGTTTGAGCTCAAGAGTTTGAGGTTGCTGTGAGCTGTGACGCCATGCACTCTACCAAGGGCAACAAAGTGAGACTCTGTCTCAAAAAAAAGGAAAGAAAAGCAAAGAAAACTGGGAGCTATAAAAAAGAAAATTAAAAAGAGCTATTAGAAATGTTTAAAGAGGCTCGGCGCCTGTGGCTCAAGTGGCTAAGGCACCAGCCACATACACATAAAGTGGGGGGCTCGAATCCAGCCCAGGCCCGCCAAACAACAATGATGGCTGCAACCAAAAATAGCGTTGTGGCAGGCGCCTGTGGTCCCAGCTACTTGGGAGACAGAGGCAGGAGACTCGCTTTAGCCCAGGAGTTGGAGGTTGCTGTGACCTATGATGCCACGGCACCCTACCCAGGGGGATAGCTTGAGGCTCTGTCTCAAAAAGAAGGCTGGGTGCAATGGCTCACACCTGTAATCCCAGTACTCTGGAAGGCTAGAGTGGATTGCTTAAGCTCAGGAGTTTGAGACCAGCCTGAAGAAGAGAAAGACCCTGTCTCTAAAAATAGTTGAGGATTGTGATGGGTGTCTGTAGTCCCAGTTACTGGGGAGGCTGAGGAAAAAATGATCTCTTGAGCCCAAGAGTTTGAGGTTGCTGTGAACTATGATACCATGGCACTCAACCCCCGGGAGACAAAATGAGATTCTGTCTTTAAAAAAAAAGAAATGTTTGGCTAGGCGCCTATGGCTCAAGCATCTAAGGCGCCAGCCACATACACCTAAGGTGGCGGGTTTGAATCCAGCCTGGCCCGCCAAACAACAATGATGGCTGCAACCAAAAAAAAAAAAAAAATAGCTGGACGTTGTGGCTGGCACTTGTGGTCCCAGCTACTTGGGAGGCTGAGGCAGGAGACTCACTTGAGCCCAGGAGTTGGAGGTTGCTGTGAGCTGTGACGCCATGGCCCCCTACCCAGGGGGACAGCTTGAGGCTCCGTCTCAAAAAAAAAAAAAAGAAAAGAAAAGATAAGAAAACTAGAAGGCCAGTCCATGAGGGCCAACATCTGAACACTATGAATCCCATTAAGAGAGAACTGAGGGAAGCAAATCATTCATGACATTATTTAAGAAATTTTCCCACGAGGTAATCTACCCTAAGATTAACTAAGGGAAAGCAAATTGGAAAACTTTCTCAGTAGCCACATGATTGCCTCATCTTAAAATCCTGAAGATGCTTTTGCCCACAACATGAGCAAGTCTGTAGACTAAGTGATTTTTAAGGTATGTGCCTCACAGTGGTCTAGTGTTTAAAGCCGATAGTATGAAAACAACCCAGAGAGGAAGGAGACTCTTGGTCACCTCCAACGTTTTCTTTTCCTTAAATCCCTAGCAACCAGAACCAGTAATAGTGATGTGTCCAGAGATGGGGGAGGGTGTTTCTCCCCGACAATCTCCTGACTCAGCAGGAACTGAGAGAAGACATCAGTGGGGTTTGGTTCACTCTGTCACACCTAGTATGGGGGCTCCAAAAACCATTTAAGCCTAAATGTTCTTCCTCACTGACCCCTGCTGCCAAAGCAGCTTTGTTCCTCCTGCCATCAAAGGAAGTTCAGGAGGATCCTCTGCCACTGGATTAGAATCAACTGGAAATCCCTGAGCTGCACCTCGGCACAGTATAAGCAGCCTCCATGACTTACTGTGAATCTTGCTAAGAGACACAGAGAAGGAGAAAATCGCCAACATGATTAACCCAACAGATGAGGACAATGTGACTTCCTGCTCTGAGCGCAAGTTCGCACTAGATGCTTCCAAGACCCTTTCAAGAGCCAAGATTAAATTTGATGCCATCTTAACATAGTAAAAATCCAAGCCCTCAGAGTTTTGCATTTTTACTAACTATAATCATTTCCTCTTCAAAGTGATCAGAAGTGATGAAGTTAATGCAGGAAAGCACTGTTTAAGACACGGGGAAACATCAGAGAAGAAAACTCCTAAGAAGCCTCCAAACTGCCAAGCCTCCCAGCCTAGAGAGTGGAGGCTCATTCCTAAACAAAAGGCTCCCTGGTAGCTGACTCAACTTACTTGAGTCAATATGAGGGTAGGCCCCTGAGTTACAGAATCTGGCCAAGGCATGGTGGCTCATGCCTGTAATCCCAGCACTCTGGCAAGCCAAGACAGGTGGATTGCTTGAGCTCATGAGTTCCAGACCAGCCTAAGCAAGAGCAACAATCCATCTCTACTAAAAATAGAAAAACTAGCCAAGTGTTGTGGTAGGCACCTGAAGTCCCAGCTATTTAGGAGGCTCAAAAGCAAGAGGATCGCTTGAGCCCAGGAGTTGAAGATTACTATGAGCTATGATGCCACAGTACTCTACCCAACAAACTCTGGGTAGGGCAACAAACTCTGTCTAAAAACAAAAAATCATAGACACTGCTCTGCTAGATTCACCTCCTCAGGCTCCAGCTCTGGCTCTCAGGCCCACTGACTACTCCTTCTGGGCTCCTCCCATAAATGTCTGTGTCCACTGGGGCTGGACGCAGGCCCTCTTCTCACTCTACACTCATCCTTGTGTGTCTGACCCACTCCCACATTCAGTCACCTAATGGCTGCCCAACCCACATCTCCAGCCCATACCCTTGACTGATCTGAGCATGTCTGCCCACTGCCTATGAGCACCTCCCCTTAGGTAGTCCACAGGTGCCTGAAACACGGGCCTGCAAAACCTAATCTTCCCTGGCAAATCTGTTTTTTCTTCCTCTTTTCTTTATTTTTCTTTATTTTATTATTTTTTTTTTTTTTGAGACAGAGTTTCACTATGTTACCCTCAGTAGAATGTCATGGCATCACAGCTCACAAAAACCTCAAATTCTTGGGCTTAAGTGATTCCCTTGCCTCAGCCTCCCAAGTAGCTGGGACTACAGACACCTGCCACAACGCCTGGCTATTTTTTTGTTGCAGTTGTTATTGCTCTTTAGCTGGCCAGGGCCAGGTTTGAACCCACCAGCCTGGGTTTATGTGGCCAACGCCCTACCCACTGAGCTACAGGCACACCAAGCCTGTTCATTCTTCAGCCTGCCCTTCCACTCAGCAAATGCCGTGGCCTTCCAACTAGGTGCCAGAACCAGAAGACAGGGACTCCTTCCCAACTTCTTCCCCTCCCTTCATCCTTCACAGCTAAGGGCCTGGACCTTACCATACCATGTCCTAACACTCCTTCAATTCGACCTCCTTCTCTCCACCCCTAAGCATAGATCACCAGGACTACCACCACAGCCTCCCACCTTCTCCACACAGCAACCAGGGAACTTTACGCACTAAATCATAACCAGGCCTCTCCCCAAGCCAAAACCTTCAGTGGCTTCCCATGGCTCCTAGGATAAAGAAAGGAGACCTTACTAAGGCTAAGAAGGCCCCCTGCACCTCTCCAACTGCTCTCTGCATACCCTCCAGCCGCAGCCAGAGGCTTTGTTCTTGCCTCTATTCCTCTATTTGGCTTACTCTCTCCCAGGTCCCACCAATATCGTCCTTCTGCCTGGCCAACTCTTCATCCTTCAGGTCTCTCTCCACCTCCCTCATTCCCCAGGCCTTGTTGGGGGGCCCCTACATGCTCCAGTATCACCCATATTGGTCTGTCAGGGCATACACCCACTGTATCAACACTGCCTAGCAGAAGCCCACAAGGACCACTGTACGGGCCACCTGCACAGCATGACCTCCAGCACATAGGTAGCATAAATACTGGCTGAACGAATAAAAACACTTGCTCCCAGACCCCTCTGAGGCATGTTGAAATGGAAATAAGCTGTGATATGTGGTCCTAGAGTCCTTCCTTCAACACCTCCGAAGTCTGCCAAACAGGAGTTATTGCAGGATACTGATCTGTGTATTTATAGCCAAGCTTCAAAGACATTTTTTAAAGTTGGTTTGTTTTTTTCTACTTTTCTCCATCTCGCTAAATTTTTTTCTTCCCTAGAATAAAATAGACTTTCTCGATATGATACTTGATATATTATTCACTTCCTACAAGGTCAGCTCTTAGATCAAATAATTAGTAGACATTTAAAGTGAAATATCAGGCTTGGTGCCTGTAGCTCAAGCGGCTAAGGCGCCAGCCACATGCACCTGAGGTAGCGGGTTCGAATCCAGCCCAGGCCCACCAAACAACAATGATGACTGCAACCAAAAAAAAAAAAAAATAGCTGGGCTTTGTGGCAGATGCCTGTAGTCCCAGCTACTTGGGAGGCGGAGGCAGGAGAATCGCTTGAGCCCAAGAGGTAGAGGTTACTGTGAGCTTTGATGCAATAGCACTCTACCCAGGGCGACAGCTTGAGGCTCTGTCTCAAAAAAATAAAAATAAATAAATAAATAAATAAAGTGAAATACCAGCGACATACAAGAAACAGAAAGAAAGGAAGACTGGAGATGTGCCCCGCAAGAGCAAGCAACTTGAGCCATCAGTAGTTACTCTTCCTTCAGAGCCCCAGAGATGCATAAAGAATAGATCAGTATCAGAAGCAAACTGCTTTAATGACTGCAAACTTTCTAACAGCTGGCTGCTGTCTAGTCATTACATCATGTTTCTCTCAAAAGCACAAGTGATTCATTTCCTCAACTCTTCTAATGACTTATTCAGTAACCCTGAGCAGGTAAACTAATCTCTGTAATTATATCTGTAAAATAATAATAACCCCTTATATTGGCTCTTCACTGTTTTCTGAGGAATGAATATTTTATATACTATTTAACATGAGCTTCAAATGAGTACTGTGATTCTGGGAACTAAATTTCTAATTTAAAAAGATGCTAAATAACAATGTCCTGGTCACCCACACTGAGATTGTTAGCTGGATGGTCTAACTTCAAGTCCAGAAATTTTTCCACTACCCAATACTATACCTCATTGATTTAAAAATCCTTTTTTTTTAATTTTAAAAAAAGGTAAAATTGGGCGGCGCCTGTGGCTCAGTGGGTAGGGCACTGGCCCCATATACCAAGGGTGATGGGTTTGAACCTGGCCCCGGCCAGCTAAAACAGCAGTGACAACTGCAACAAAAATAGCCAGGCATTGTGGCGGGCACCTATAGCCCTAGCAACTCGGGAGGCTGAGGCAAGAGAATCGCCCTAGCCCAAGAGCTAGAGGTTGTTGTGAGCTGTGATGCCACACACTCTACTGAGGGTGACAAAGTGAGACTCTGTCTCAAAAAAAAAAAAAAAAAAAAGAAGTAAAATTGTTATTTGCTAAAATGAACCTCACTCTAACTTTAGCTCCTGCAACAGCCCTGCACAGAAGCAACTGTGAGGCAATCAAGGAAGAGCTAGGGGTTCCCAAAGTACTTCTCACTAGGGCTCAAATTTATGGCTATTAAGTTGCCAGTAACAATACAAATTGGCCTGACCATTCCAATGAAGAAAAGCTACTTTGGGCTCGGCACCTATGGCTCAGGTGGCTAAGGCACCAGCCACATACACCTAAGGTGGCGGGTTCAAATCCAGCCCGAGCCCGCCAAACAACAATGATGGCTGCAACCGAAAAATAGCCGGGTGTTGGCTTGGTGCCTGTGGCTCAATCGGCTAAGGCGCCAGCCACGTACACCTAAGGTGGCCAGCTCGAATCCCCAGCCCGGCCCACCAAACAACAACGATGGCTGCAACCAAAAAATGGCCGGGTGTTGTGGCGGGCGCCTGTGGTCCCAGCTACTTGGGAGGCTGAGGCAGGAGACTCTTTTGAGCCCAGGAGTTGGAGGTTGCTGTGAGCTGTGATGGTTGAGGACAGCTTGAGGCTCTGTCTCAAAAAATAAAAAAATAAATAAATGCCTTATGTCTATTGCCAAATGTGCTAAGAAGATATAATTAGACCCATTTTAGAGATAAGGAAATAAGCACAGACAAATTAAGTCACGAAACACTGCATATAAGTAGTAAGGCTACAATTCAACCCCAAATTTCTCCGGCTCCAAAAGACTAATCTCTCTTAACTAAGCCAGCCCACCTTGCCTCCTGATGTCCCCATAAACAACAGAAAGAGAGGTAAAAGGGGGATGGAGGGAAGGCTACCAATCCTTGAGCACCAGGGAGACCTACAAAAGGTCCAGACTCCAGCCCTGAAGAACTGTTGCCAACCAAAATAGCTGTAAACGTTCCTGCCCATGTAGGTTCGTTATCGTGTTGGTATCAGAACAAGCTGGACATCATAATGTTCTGGGCTGTCTGAAGCTCTCTCTCTCTCTTCAGACATGAACTTTCTTTTTTCTTTTCTTTCTTTTTTTTTTTTTTTTTTTTTTGAGAGAGAGTCTCACTCTGTCACCCTGGGTAGAGTGCTATGGCATCATAGCTCACAGCAAATTCTTGGGCTCAGGTGATCCCCTTGTAGCTAGGACTACAGCCAGCCACCACGACACTCAGTTTTTTCAATTTTTTTTTTTTTTTGAGACAGAGCCTCAAGCTATCCCCCTGGGTAGAGTGCCATAGCATCACAGCTCATAGCATCCTCCAACTCCTGGGCTCAAGGGAGTCTCCTGCCTCAGCCTCCCAAGCAGGCACCTGCCACAACGCCCAGCTATTTTTCAGTTGCAGCCATCATTGTTGTTTTGGTGGGCCCAGGCTGGATTCGAACCTGCCACCTTAGTTGTATGTGGCTGGCGCCTTAGTCACTTGAGCCATAGGCACTGAGCCAGTTTTTTAATTTTTAGTAGAAACAGGGTCTCGCTTTTTGTTCAGACCGATCTCAAACTTCTGAGCTCAGGTGATCCCATCCACCTCAGCCTCCCAGAGTGCTAGAATTACAGTTGTGAGCTACTGCACCTGGCCTGGACCACATGCTTTCTAATAAAGTAACAAATTAACAGCCAAAACTATTCATAAAAATTCTGAATAGCTGGTCAAGAAAAATTTACATGTTCTCACCATCCACTCTATACCCATCCTTCCAACATTTCCACCACATTATTTACTGATTAAAAGCTAAGGTTCCTTCTCTAGTCCTGCTTTTTTCCACAGGGGATGAACTGAGTACAAAGACCTTTGTCTGGGGACTCAGATCCCTCCCCTCCTGTCTATGTGCTCAGAAGTGGCTGGCAGGTGTGCTCAGGTGTCATCTACTAAGCTAGCACTCTGACGAAAGCACAGGTGGAGAGAGAAGAGATGTTAAGACTCAGTCTATGCAAGACAGATACTCCTCTTTTTCATCAATCTCCCCTCTACCTCCTCCTAATATAAATATCCAGGCAGAGAAAGTTTTAAAATTTGCATTTCCCAAGTCAATTCAGACTCTCTTATGCTGTGGCTTCAATATTTATGGAACTAGAGATTACGATCAATTGGTTTGAACTTCAAATCTAAATTGATTGCTTAGAATGAAACTGCAACAATATAAACTGAATGTATCAATCACTTACTGGGTGCCAGACTCTGTGCTTGGCCCTTCACATGGTTTGAATCATTATTTTTTTCTTTTTTATTTACTTCAACACCAACACTAAACTGGATGGTTTAAGTCATTTAATCTTCACAAGAGTCTCATAAGTTACTCTTATTAGCCTTTTTTTACCTTGAGAAAAATGAAGCCTAACGAGTTTAGGATAATTCCTCAAAGTTACAAGTTAGGTGTCATGATTTTAATAGTTTATATAGTGTTAAACAAGTGCCCAGCACTCTGCTAAGTGCTTTGTATATGTGAACTTGTTTAATGTGCACAGTAACCTGTGAGAGAAGGATTACTCCCTACCCCTTACAGAGGAGAAGACTGAGGCACAGAGGTAGGGAACGTGCTCTGGGTCCTACAGGTAAGAAGAGGCAGAGGTAGGATCTGCATCTGGTGATCTGGCTGGAGCCATCAGTCTTCTCCATCTTTTCAGATTTGGGTTCTGGCTCACAGGTAGCAGAGTTTGTACTTTCAACCTCTACTCTTTGATTTTTGATAGCTGAAAGGATTTTCCCCCCTAAATTATTCCAAAAATGTAATGGATCCATATGGCAGACAGGTCCTCTGGATTCTATTCCTGGCTCTGTCCTTGGCTCACGATGACACAGTATCAGTCAAAGCTTTGCCAAGAAACACTGAAACTTGCACTTTCTCACCACCTAATAATTCAATATAGTGCAAATCCTACTTAACCCTAAATAAGGGCAAACTTTAACTTATAGAAAGAGGTCATGTTAGTTTGGCAATGTCTCTAAAAGTTAAAAAAAAAAGTTACAATCTGATCCAGTAATTCCACTCCTAAGCATAATATAATCAAGAGAAATGTTAATACACATCCGTACAAAAATGTCAGAGCACCGTTATATGTAATAGCCAGACAATCCAAGTGTCCATCCACTGATGAGTAGATAAACAAACTGTGGTATAGCTGTGCAGTGGAATATCATCCAGCCATAAAAAGGAATGAAGTACCAAGCCATGCTACAACACAGATAAACCTTGCAAACATGATGCTAAGTGAAAGAAACCAGACACAAAGACCACTTATGGTATTTTATTCTATTTTGTTTATATGACATGTCCAGAATAGGCAAAGCCATAGAGACAGAAGGTAGATTAGCAGTTGCCAGGGCTGGAGAGAGAGAAGAATGGGAAATGGCTGCTAATAGCCTTCCTGTTGGGGTGATGAAAATACAGTATTCTATAATTAGCTATTAGGGATGATTGTACAACACTATGAATATACTAAAATCCACTGAATTTTACACTTTAAAAGGGTGAATCTTATGTGAATTATGTCTGAATAATAATTTTTTAAATGTTTTAAGAAAAGAGAGAACCCTAAAAGTAAAAGTAAGTTGTTACACAAATACACAAATCTGCTATACACCTTCATCCTGAACCTTCCCTGGAATATCATTTAAAATGCACATTATAGAGGAATTCCTTTGTTTAAAAGTGCCAATCTAAATCATTTACATTGAGAAAGAGGATTTCAATATTTAATTGCGTAGCCTCAGTCTCCAGGGAGGAGGGTACTAAATATGAACATTTATTTCCTTTCAAAGTTAAATACAATTCTGTGGGTGACCTGTCCATGTCACACTCTCTCTACGCAAGTTGAGAGTTCAGGGAAATGAAACATCTTCATCTAACAGCATAATTACTGAATTTTAATCTAGAGTAAATTATTGCCTCCAGAGTTTGTGTCTACCTCTTTGGCATATAAACATCCATTAAGAAAAAAAATTTAGGCCGGGCATGATGGCTCATGCCAGTAATCCTAACACTCTAGGAGGCTGAGGCAAGTGGATTACTTGAGCTCAGGAGTTCAAGACGAGCCTAAGCAAGAGCTACTAAAAACAGAAAAAGAAAAACAAAAAATACTAGGCAAGTGTGATGGCATGCACCTGTAGTCCTAGCTACTTGGGAAGCTGAGGCAAGACGATCACTTGAGCCCAAGAGTTTGAGGTTACCGGGAGCTACAACGCCATGGCACTCTACCCAGGGCAACTGAGTGAGACTCTATCTCAAAAAAAAAACAACTTTGAGCTTTATCTTTCCCATCGGAAATCATAGTGGATTATATTAATACTTTTAAAAGAAACACAAAAAACATTGTGATATAAAAATAGAGAAAATTGGCTCGGTGCCTGTGGCTCAATTGGCTAAGGCGCCAGCCACGTACACCTAAGGTGGCAGGTTCGAATCCCCAGCCTGGGCCCGCCAAACAACAATGATGGCTGCAACCAAAAAATGGCCGAGCGTTGTGGCGGGCGCCTGTGGTCCCAGCTACTTGGGAGGCTGAGGCAGGAGACTCGCTTGAGCCCAGGAGTTGGAGGTTGCTATGAGCTGTGATGCCATGGCACTCTACCCAGGGGAATAGCTTTGAGGCTCCGTCTCAAAAAAAAAGAAAAAAGTAAAAGAACATAGGACAGTGGTTCTCAACCTTCCTAATGCCGCAACCCTTTAATACAGTTCCTGTATCTGTTGAGAACCTCTGACATAGAAATTAATGGCTAAGCATGGTGGTTCACACATGCAATCCCACTATTTGAGGAGGCAAAGGCAGGAGGATCACTTGAGACCAGGAGTTGGAGAACAGCCTGGGCAATATCATGGAGACCCTATCTCTACACAAATTTAAAAATTAGCAGAGTTAGAAGTTGTAGTAAGTTGTGATCACACCACTGCACTCCATTCTGGGTGACAAAGCAAGACTCTATCTCAAGGAAAAAAATACATATAGGAATTAAAGTATAGGTTGAGCATTCCTAATCTGAAAATCCAAAATCTGAAATGCTTCAAAATATGAAACTTTTTGAGCACCAACATGATGCTAAAAGGAAATCTTTAATGGACTGTTTCAGATTTTGGATTACAGATGCTCAACCAGAATATACTGAAAATGTTTCAAATCTGAAAACACTTCTAGGCCCAAGCATTTTTAAGTAAGGGACACTCAACCTACATAGCCACCATGTTTTATTTCATTTTCTATTTTTTTTTAATTGTTGTTGTTGCCATTTGGCCAGGGCCAAGTTTGAACCCACCACCCTCAGTTTATGAGGCTGGCACCCTACTCGCTGAGCCACAGGTGCTGCTCTGATTTTGTTTTTGAAACATAGTCTGATTCTGTTGCCCAGGCTAAAGTACCATGGCATTAGCCTAACTCACAGCAACCTCAAACTTCTACGTTTAAGTGATCCTCCTGCCTCAACCTCCCCAGTAGCTAAGACTATAGATGCTCACCATAACACCCAGCTGATTTTTCTATTTTTAATAGAGATGGGGTCTTGCTCTTGCTCAGGCTGGTCTCAAACTCCTGAGTTCAAACAAACCTCCCACCTTGGCTTCCCAGAGTGGGAGTAGCATTATAGGTATGAGTCACTTTGCCCAGCTTTGTTTTGTTTGAATCAGGGTCTTGTCGTTGTCTAGCTTGAGTGCAGTGTATCATCATAGCTCACTATATTCTCAAACCCCTGGACTCAATCTTCCTGCCTCAGCCTCCCAAAATTAGCCTGATGTGCTGGCTAATTTTTTTAAATTTATTTATTTATTGTTTTTTGTTGTTGTTGCAGTTTGGCTGGGGCCAGGCTCAAACCCGCCACCCCCGGCACTTGGGGCTGGCACCCTGCTCCCTGAACCATAGGCACCACCTAATTTTTTGTTGTTGTTGTTGTTTTTTAAGAGAGATAGGGTCTTGCTATGTTGCTCAGGCTGGTCTCAAATGCCTGGCCTCAAGCAATCCTACAGCCTCAGCCTCCCAAAGTGCTAGCATTACAGGTGCAAGCCACCACTCAGCTCGGCCTACACCCATTACTTAAAATAATCACCTGCTATATATTAGGCACTGTACTAGCAACTTATACATATTGTCTCTAATGCTTACAACAACCTGCAAAATAAACACAATTATCCTAATTTTACAAATGAATCAGTTCAGTTAGCTTGCCCAAAATGATACAAATAGGTAATGACTTCCCAAATTAAAACTTGTATCTGCCTGATTCCAAAGTCAATGTTATCACACATGTCCCAAGATAAATTTTTTCTCCCCCTTCTTTCACCCCAAGATAAATTTTGAAAAGAAATTTAGGAATACGATACTACAGTAGAACTTCCACAGATGACCACCTTCCTACACATTGACCACTTACTTAAAGTGGCCTAATTTTCATAAACTGGACATGTACCACCTGCATGTATCCATACCGTAGGCCTAGTTCCCTACATTGACCACCTCCATATGTTAACCACTTTGTTACAGTCCCTTGAGTGGTCAACTTACGGAGGTTCTACTATGTTTTCTTATCTTAGAAAACTATCCCAGATGTGGTTGTGGAAGGAAAAAGTAACAATTTTCCTGGGAACTATATAGGAAGGTAGAGAAGGTATAAAGGGTAGACTAGGTATAAAGCAAAGTACTTAACTAGTAAACACAGACACCACCCATCCAAATGGAGGCTGCATTACATAGGCCCAAGACTCTGGAGACTTCAGTTGAGTCTCCTTGACTGCTAGATCATGGAAATACCCAGGGGCTCCAAGGAAAGGCACTTGCACAGCAGAGACATGAGGGGGTTAGGGCAGCACCTACATACCAATCACTATGAAGGATTTTCCATACTTTTTTACCTTTAATTACTTTAAAAATTAGTTTCCTTGGCTCGGCGCCTGTGGCTCAATCGGCTAAGGCACCAGCCACGTACACCTAAGGTGGCGGGTTCGAATCCCCAGCCCGGGCCTGCCAAACAACAATGATGGCTACAACCAAAAAATGGCCAGGCGTTGTGGCGGGTGCCTGTGGTCCCAGCTACTTGGGAGGCTGGCAGGATACTCGCTTGAGCCCAAGAGTTGGAGGTTGCTATGAGCTGTGATGCCATGGCACTCTACCCAGGGGGATAGCTTGAGGCTCCGTCTCAAAAAAAAAAAAAAAAATTAGTTTCCTTCTTTTCAATAAATTGAATAACTAGATTGATTCAGTATTTTTTTTTTTAGACACAGCCTCAAGCTCTCGCCCTGGGTAGAGTGCTGTGGCATCACAGCTCACAGCAACCTCCAACTCTTGGGCTTAAGCAATTCTCTTGCCTCAGCCTCCCAAGTAGCTGGGACTACAGGTACCCGCCACAACGCCCAGCTATTTTTTGGTTGTAATTGCCATTGCTGTTTGGCAGGCTGGGCTGGATTCAAACCTGCCAGCTCCCATGTATGTGACTGGCATCCTAGCTGCTTGAGCTACAGGTGCTAAGCACCTCTAACACATTTTTACTGATTGTGGATCTTTTCAGAATGATTATACTTACCTAATTTATCGTGTGCCACGCAAGAACTGTGCTAAGTTCCCTACCAGTATCACCTCACTTAATACTCATAAAACTCCATAAGATTGGTGCTATTATTACCCATTTTGCAGAGGAAGAGATTGAGGCACAAAAAGATTTGACTATTTACCAAAATTACACAGCTAATAAGTAATGGGTCAGAGTTTTATCCCAGATAGTCTAATTCCAGAGCCCATTCTCTTAATTTTTATACTTTATGGTCATTCATTCAGCGTTAATGGCGTGCCAGCCAGTGATTCATGCATTGAAGATAGACATATGAATATAACAAGGTCCTACTCTTCCCCGAAGAAACTTATAATCTATATGGACTCAACCAACACATGTAAGTGCAATACACCGAACAGACCCTAAATGTATTGGGGAAGTGATAGGGAAAACTTCTCCTAATTGTCTGTCATAGCAGCTTGAGAGTGACTCCATGTCTTCCTCATCTCTGTATCCCTCATAGTCCCTAGCAGGCTCTGAACAAATGGTTGTGGAATCAACAGCTAAGGTCAACCCATCTCCACTCCTTTTGTTGTACCGTAGCTACTCACTGTAAATAAACTCACCTCAGAAGGGATAGGGAACCCAAAACTACATTTCTCTATTCTTCTTTGCATCCGTGGTAATATTCATTCATTCAACAAATATTTATTATGTGGACTATGAGGCAGCCACCATTTATTCTTGGCACCAGACCATGTCAGATAAACACTCTGCTCTCTTATTCAAGTGTGTGAAACAAACAAGGACCAAAAAGAGAAAAGGAAAATCAAAGAAAAAGAAACTGAATTAAGATCAGTTTAGATAATTAACTGCTAAGAAGAAAGTAAACATTTTCATTTATCATGAAAAAATATGATAAACAATGACTATGGGGATGTTAATCCAGATTGAGAAGGCCAGCTGTGAAGGTGACATTTAAATCACAGAGATGTGCTGAGAAGTTAAAAAAATCTTTATTTTTTTAGAGAGAAAGGCAAAGCTAGAAACTCCATACAAAATTAGGAGCCAAAGTTAATTGGTGTCATTGACAAAGGATTACAATGATGTTTTTCCCCCAAAATTTATACTAAATCAATTGTTACAGGAATAGAACACTGTTTACACATTTATCAATTTTTTGTAAAATTAGTTTGGTTTTATTTTTGTGCACAGTGGCTTTGCTTTATTTCAGATAAGAAATTTTGGCCATATAGCATATTAATTTTTTTAACCTTTATGCTTCCTTCTAGAAAAGGTAGGAGAGGGGGATTAAGGAGCCACCTGCATGAGGAAAGATCCTGAAAAAGGATGCAAAAACTTATTTTCTTTAGTACTTGAGTGTTATCTTCAATGTGTAGTGGTCAAATATGACATTTTAAAGAAGATAACATGTAGGTCAGGCACAATGGCTTACCCCTGTAATCCTAGCACTCTGGGAGGCCGAGGTGGGTGGATTGCCTGAGCCCCCAGGTTCAAGACCAACCTGAGCCAGAGCAAGACCCCTGTCTCTAAAAAATAGCTGAGCCTTGTGGTGGGCACCTGTAGTCCCAGTTACTCAGGAGGCTGAGGCAAGAGAATCACTGTGAGTCCAAGAGTTTGAAGTTGCTGTGAGCTATGGTGCCATGGTAAGCTACCAAGGGCGACAAAGAAACTCTGTTTCAAAAAAAAAAGAAGGCAGCGGCAGCAACATGTAACATTCTATTCTATATTTTAAAACCCTTTAATTATGAGGGCATTGGGAAGAAACGGCACATGTGGAATAATGAAGAAAGTTGGGGGTTTTTTATTATTCTTGCAAAGAAATGGACACCAGGTTTTTAAAAATTAATTAACATTGACTTTGGCAAGTTGTTTAACTGTTCCAAGTCTCCACTTCTTTTCCAGGGGTAAAATGAGGGTGCTTGACACTAAATCTCTGTGGCTCTTCCCAGCCCAAAACACTGATTCTCCTTAGAAAACAGAAGGTACAAGTATTCCAACCTTTATTACATGGGTAATGCAGGTGAACATTTTCAAAAAATTATTTGGAGGTCAGTTTTTATAATAATTTTCTTCTGATGTGATAGATCAGGTTAAGATTGCACAAAAAGAATCCTCAGTGGGAATATTTTCTGTATATCAATGAAAAGAATGGGGAGGAGAAATAAAAACAGTTCTGAAACTCAAAATAATACTCTACACTGTCAAAAGCATTGACAGCAAAAAGGAGGGGAGCGAGATTGAGAGAGAGTGTACTGTAACAGACAAGAATCATTGGAAAGAAAACTGTAAATTTCCACTATTTTTATTCTTTTTCCTTTCCTTTCTTATCCTTTCTTACAGGTAAGAGCCCAGTTTTAATTTTCTCCTGACCCCAAAAGAGACAGCAAAAGCTACAGCAATCTTTACACAGTTTTTTTGTTATAAATAACTAAAATATTAAAGAGGCACTATTTTTCTCCACGTTATCACTAATCTTTTTTAGAACTGAGGAAGCCCTTTTCCAAATATTACCCTACATTAGCCCTCATTCCGCTGCAACCGACTCCCTCCATCACCCATTTTTAAAAATCCATTCATGTTATGCCTTCCATCCAAACCCATAAACAACCATTTCCGCCCTGCAGCAGCGGTCTCAGCGGCCCGAAACCGTCAGCTAAACAAGAGCTGAATCCTGCAAACAGTGAGACTGCAGACTGCGGCGCAGAGCAGAGCCGCGCAGCCGGCGGACACTGTGGCTTCCCTCATCTCCCGAGTGATTTAAGAGGGTTCAGGACCCTGATGAGACCCCGCCCTTGAAGCCAAGCCCGGGGAAAGGGAGGAGTGAGGCAGCCTCAGCACTGCTAAGCCTTCGGAAAACAGGCGTCTCCTCCCAGCTGGCAGGAGCAGCCAGATCGAGCGCGCCCCGCCGCTCCCAGGTGGGTCTCCGCAGCCGGGGACCGCGGCTCCGAGCTCCGCACGGGGAGGGTAGGGGAGGAGGACGCGGGCCGGGATTTTGCTCATCACGATTCACGAAGGAGGGTGGGGAAAAAAGGCGGGGTTGGAGACAGAAAAAGGAGTGGAATCAGGGAGCTCAGGGAATAAAGACGGCAAGGGAGGGGAGAGGGAAATGGGGGGAAGGCAATCAGGGTGCAGAAAACCGGTGTGCAGGGGAGAAAGATGGCTGCAGGGGGTAAAAACGAGAAGGGGAGGAGATAGAGTAGAGGGGGACTAAGAGAGAAAGGGGGTGGAGGGAAGCAGGAGGGACAGGGAGAGGAAACCGGGAGAAGAAGGGAGAGAGGGAATGAGTGATGGAAGCGAACGGGGACGGAGATGAAAGAGAACATAAGGATGGCGATGAAGGAAGATACGAGTTGAAGGAGGAAGGGCGGGATGAAGAGGGGAGGAGTGAAAGGTGAGGCATGGAGGAAAGGGGCACGCGGGAAGGGGACAGCGGAGGGCCGCGGGGCCCGGACCGCCGGGAGGGACTTCCCTCCGGGGAAGGCGGTGTCTGAATAACGGGACCCTGCGAACCAGAGGACTCCGGCTGGGGGACCGGGGACCGACAGCCGGCCGCGGAGGCCGGGGCGTTGCGGGCAGGTACCGCACCGGGCTCCCCCGGGCAGCCGCAGCCCCCGCCTGAGAGAAGGACCCCCATCCACTTACTCTCTCCGACCACGGCTTTGAGACCAATGGGGGCCATGGCGCAGCGCGAGTCTCCGGGCTCTGGGACTCCTCCGCCTCCTCCGCTCGGCGCGCTCGGCTAGCTGCAGCTAGCCACCCCGCAGCCGCGCTGGGGACCGACTGACGCGCGGACTCGGCGCGGGGGCGCGGCGCAAGCCAGAGCGAGGCTGCCAGCCGCCAGCGCGCGCGGGGGCGGGGCATGTGGGGAGGGGCCTCGCCCCAGTCGTCGGCGTCACCCACGCGCCTCCGCCAATCGCACTGCGGCCCGGGGACTCGGCCCCGCCCTCCGGGATGCGGCGGGGCACTAAGCGGCCCCTGGCTGGTGCGGGAGCCGCGGCCTCCCCCTCACCTCAGGCGCCGCGCGCGCACCGGGCACAGGGTCCTAAAGTCCCCTCTGTTGCCAGCTCGGCACAAGAATCCCTGGCCACAGGCTGCTGACAAGATCTGTCTTCCTGAAACCTTGCTCTGGTCCTGTCTTTCTGGGAGGCTTCTGTTTTTCCCCTGCCCACAGAAGGAACTCGGAAGCAGATCTCTTACTGGTAGTGCCCATTCCCAGCCACAACATGACCTGGAGTACAGCGACACCTTATCTATCTGTCCAAGTACCTGGATCCATACATCCACCATTCACTGAGCTTATTGCGAGTTAAGCTCCGTGCCAACTGCCTTGCAGGCATCATCCTACTAAATCATCACAATAATTAGGCATTGGTTTTAATCTTTATTTTCAGATGAAAAGACTGAGACTCAGAGATGATGGAAAAAGCACTAGACTTGTGTCAGACTGTGTAGCATTCATTAGCTAATATCTATCATTCCCACACTACTACGAGTAAGCCGCTGTTCTGGGCACTGGGGCTATAACCGTGTATAAGATGGATTCTGATCCTGCTCAGAGGCTAAAAGTTTCTACGTCCTAAATCTAATAGAAATATACTGTAGAACTAACGCTGGTCTCAGTATCTCCTTTCCCACATTTGCCAAAATGGTTCCTGGTCAGTTTTCACCGGACTCTGTTGATGGGAGATGTTGCAGGGCTTGCTTTTAGCTTCAGAGAAAGACAAGTTGATGAAATTAAAAATCAAAAAGGACAGGAAAGCAAGTAGTAATGAAATTGACGAATACTCATTAAATGTCTGGAACAGCTCTATGAGCTATGTTCTCTTCATATTAAGAAATATGATAATATTGTACAGATGAGGAAACTGAGATTCAGAGGTAGTAAGCGCTTTGTTAGTGACAAAGGAAAGATCCAATTCTAGAAGCTGAATTTTGAGGCACTGGTTTATACTGAACCACAAGAAAAGAAGCTGAGGGCTAAGGAGGGATTTTCCAAAGTCACAGCAGTGAATGGTTGTTGAGCCAAGGCAATTGTGATTTGACCATTTTCTCACCACTACCCCAATCTACCCCAGTTGAACTTTCATGTGGCTTCATAGGGAGAGAAAGAGTTAATGTGTCATATCTTCCTGTCTCAGTCCTGCCTTCTGCCTCGAAAACACAGTGATAGGCTCTGGATGCATTTGGAGCAGGAAAAGATAATGTATAAATGTTGCGGGGAGGGTGGCTAGGATGCACTTGTAATGACACAGGTTCTCTCCTTTGCCAGCTGGCACATATCATCAGAGACTCCATGGTTTTTGCATCTGCTGTGAAAATTAAATTAGAAGCTGGAAAATTCCTCAGCAGCTAAGGAGTAGGAATGGCCAACAGCTGCTTCTGTCATTCCTACAGTCAGTGGTTCAACAAAGCTTTATTGAGTTCTATAAGATGGAGATAGTTCTGCCTTCAAGAAGCTAATATCTATTTTTTTTTGTTTGTTTTTCTTTTTTTGGCCGGGGCTGGGTATGAACCCGCCACCTTCTGCATGTGGGGCCGACGCTCTACTCCTTTGAGCCACAGGCGCCACCCAAGAAGCTAATATCTAGAGGTGGCACCTGTGGCTCAGTGGCCAGGGTGCCAGTCCCATACACTGAGGGTGATGGGTTCAAATCCCAGCCCCAGCCAAACTGCAAAAAAAAAAAAAAAAATACTCAGGCGTTGTGGAGGGTACCTGTAGTCCCAGCTACTTGGGAAGCTGAGGCAAGAGAATCGCCTAAGCCCAGGAGTTGGAGGTTGCTGTGAGCTGTGATGCCACAGCACTCTACCAAGGTGATAAAGTGAGACTCAGTCTCAAAAAAAGGGGGGGGGGAGGAGGACAAGAAAAAACTGGTATCTACCTAAGGAGATACTGATCTGACAAGTGCTGAAGCAAGAGGTGGACAGGGAGTGTCTAGGAGTGTACAGTAAGTACAAAGACCCAGCAGCAGAAAGTTCAGCTCTTCTAGGAGCTGAGAGGCAACCAGTGTGACTAGAGAGGAGAAAGCCTACCTGGGTGGGGTGGGAAGGAGGAGGTGCCCTTGGGGGTAGGCCTTGCTGCAGGGCTTCAGGACTTCAGAGTGGCCTGGGATCTGCGTGCAAGAACCTCCTCAAAGGTCACAACAAATAAAATATAGCAGCCTCTTATTTTCTGCAGAAGGAAGGCGCGCCCCCCCCCAAAAGAAATCCTTTCCTGCAGACGTGTACCTGAGATGTTCACTTGGGATATCAAAAATCACAAGGGGTGTTAAAATAGGATGCCTGAAACAGCAAGTGTGTGACAGACTGTGAAACTCATCCAGGAACCCTGACTCTGGAGTGTGTCAGGTTGGAATGCCCTGAGTATGGATGCAAGGCCTAGTCAAGGTCATTAAGATCTCTTAGCACCTGTGAAACAGAGCCTAATAAAATTTCCAGCCCTCTGACAAGGTAATTTGAGTTACCTGAAGAGATGAAATCCTCCCTCAGCCATCACAAGTACCCTGTGATGTATTCTTTATTTGCATTTACTGAGAGTTTGATATTTGCCAGGCACTAGGCAAAGAGCTGTCATGAATTTTCATTGGATTCTCACTACAGCCCTATGAGGTCGATGCTATTATTATCCCCATTTTCCTGGGGCGCAAGGAGATCGAGTCACTTATCCAAGGTCATATGGCACTAAGCGCTGACCTGAGACTGACTTCCTAATGCCTGGGGGAAAATGTTCAGCGCCCAGGGTGCAGCCCCAGTGCCTTGACCTAAGCGGAGCCTCGGATGTGCGGTCAACTAGCTAGGAGAATATTATCAATGAGAACCCGAACTGGGACTTTGGGCTCCGACTGGTGCACTGCCCCCGACCCGGGCCCAGCGCTGGGGCCAGGCTGGGTGGCAACCTCAGGATGCGCAGAAGATGCGCAGTGTTGGTCCGCGGACGCAGCTGGCTGGGGCGCAGGTGCGCCCGGGGCTGCGCATGCGCGGCCTGCAGCCTCTGCAGCGCCGGCTGTGTGTCCGGGGGTAGGTGAGAAGAGTTTTGCGATCTACGCTCAGATGACTTGGCCGCGGTAGCCCGCCAGGTGGGAGATTGCTGCAGAAGCGAACCCGGAGAGGCTAGGGTGTCGGCAGATTGAGAGGCAGCTGCCTCGAGGGACCAGGATCGAGAAGACAGACGAGCCAGAAATAGCAGTGGAACGAACCAGGAGGACAGAAACAACCGGGGCCTGTTGGAGAGCCCTGAGGCCAGAGTCTGAGGCATTTCTCTGACCTTCCCCTCCACCCTCGGCCAGCTTACACCTCCCTCCCTTCTGCATTGAAGCTGCATCATCAGCGACAGTTTTCCATATTCATCTCCACCCCCTCCTGGCTGCTGAGCCATTTGATTCGGGGCAGTTGCTAAAGAATTCAAGGAGATAATTTTTTTTTGTTCTTTAAACAGAGTCTCAGTATGTCGCCCTTGGTATAGTGTCTGTGCGTCACAGCTCGCAGCAACCTCAAACTCTTGGGCTTAAGCGATTCTCTTGCCTCAGCCTCCCAAATAGCTTGGACTACAAGAGCCCGCCACAACTCCCGGCTATATTTTTGTTGCAGTTGTCATTGTTGTTTAGCCGTCTAAGTTCGAACCCGCCAGCCCCAGTGTATGTGACCGGCGCCCTAACCACAGAGTACGGTGACAAGCCAAGGGGATAGTATTTATTAAGGTGCTTTACTCAGGACTGGGAACCTGGTAAGGATCCAGTGAATGTTAGCTATTAATTTCACTGTTAAAAATGACACATCATGGGACTGAATTAAATCAGTACTAAATAAATAATGTATGAGTTACGGAGTTCAGTCAGTGTCTTACTCGTTTGCTGCTGGATTCATTGGCAGAGAATGAACAAGTAATTTTCTCCACTGCTGCCATCACTCAAACCACCTCCACCCCACCCACCCACCCTGCACAAAAGAGCAGCTGGACGTGGCCTGCTTAAGTTTGAGATATCCTTGTCCTCAAGAGTGAGTTAACAGTTTTTGTGTGTGTTTGAGATCAGGGTGCAATGCCCGGGTCAGGTAGAGGTACCACAGACATGGCCAACTGCAGAATGCATGACTTGCTTAGAGAGGCGGCCCTTGCTCAGATGCAGCCACTGATTTCTGTGCAGCAACTGAGGGTAACTTAGATTGTAGAAACTGTGATGTCTCCCAATGTTTAAGTGTTGCTGGAAACAACAATCCTTAATGTTTAAGGATTTTTTTTTTTTTTTGAGACAGAACCTCAAGCTATCCCCCTGGGTAGAGTGCCATGGCATCACAACTCATAGCAACCTCCAACTCCTGGGCTCAAGCGAGTCTCCTGCCTCTGCCTCCCAAGTAGCTGGGACCACAGGCGCCCACCACAACACCAGGCCGTTTTTTGGTTGCAGCCATCGTTGTTGTTTGGTGGGCCTAGGCTGGGGATTTGAACCCGCCACCTTAGGTGTACGTGGCTGGCGCCTTAGCCGATTGAGCCACAGGCGCTGAGCCAGAAGGACACATATTTATGGTATAAAGCATACAAAAGAAAGTAGAGAACCTGAAGAAAGAAATTTGGACTAATGGGTTAGGGAAAAGATGAGAGTAGTAACGGCACAAGGACACTGGCGTGGTGGGGCTACCACACGGTTTTCTCTGACGTTTTCCTCTCTGCCTTTGTACTTGGGTGTTCTTTCCAGCATCATTCTTTATACCTGGGAACGCATAACTATTACCTCGAATCAACTCCCTGTTTAATACAGTTGAAAAATATTATTTCTCCAAAATCGAATTTAAGCATTAAAAGAAAATAAGGTGCCTTTCTGGATTCTCCATAGCAAGATGGAAGTTCTTGTGGTTTCTTTTCTGTTCAGGTTTCTTGGCTGTGTGAATTGCATTTGACTTTCGCATGCCCTTGATGGAGCTCAGGGCATATCCAAGGCATTGTGTTTATTTTAACAGTGTCAAACAATTAAAAAAAAATCCTCATAGGTAAACTTCTACATTCATTTAGTAACATATTCAACTGTCAAGTACATACTTTTTGAAGTCCCTTCTGCATGCTAAGCATGAGGAAGGTTATTGCCCTCTCCCTGTTGACAGTGTTAGCAGCAGTGATAAGACTCGTGGAAAGACAGCTCTTTACAAACCAGTGTGAGGGGGGCTGCAGGAGGAGCCAAAAAGGCAGGTGCTGCACGAACTGAAAGGTGGAAGAATGACTGCTGGAGGAATTGTGCAGCTATTCTAATACTGTAACCGCCGAGGAGCTTCACATGCAAATTTCTAGGGTTGGGATCAAGAATGTGGAAGGAAGTCTAAAGAAGGAAATTGGGATGTCATAATAAGAAAATGAGTGTAAGTGCAACTTCTTTTCTAGAACAGCTGTCAGAGTCTCTCTGGTGAAATAAAATACTGCTGAGACGAAGGGGGTGGTGTCCATTATCTCATCTATTGGGTAAATTTGGTTTGGCATTCTAGCCCCATTTGACTTTGCGGGCTTTGCTAATGTGTCATAGGTTCAGATAAGGATGTATATTGTACTAACATAAGGTGGTGAGAGTGTTCATTTATGTGTGTATGGGAACGTGTGTGCGCACATGTGTGTACGTGGGCACATGCATGTTTGTGTGGTGAACAAAGATAAGGAAGTAGCTAGGGGTATAGAATGAGAGTGGAGCGCTTCCTCCCAGGGAGGTGCTTAGCGGCTGAACAATATTCTATTGGCTCAGTCTTTCCCCTGGGGAAAGTGAAGTACTACCCCATCGTCAAGAATCATGTCTAAGTGATGATTTCCTAATAGGATGATCAAATCCTAAACATTTATTTGGCTAATGTCCAGGCCTTCATTTCAAATTTTCTACTATTACGCATATGGCATAATCCTGAAAGAAAACTGCATTTATAGTGCATTTATCTTTGCTAATATAAAGAGGTAAAGTTGTTATCTGTCAGAAGATATTGTATTTGATAAACATAACCAAAGGAAATTCTTTAGTTTACCATTTCTAGAGTATAATGTACTTTCTCTTCTTTGAAGCTATGGGTGTGGGAAGGGGAGGAGATGGTGTAGGAGTGGCTGAAAGAATGAAACCCTGGGTGAACTTGACCTGTTCCTCATGCTAAAGAGATATCTGTGTGCTTCTGTGGTTGACACTACTGTGTACGAAGAAAGTTCCAAGTGAATTCACTATAGGTGTGTCAGAGAGTCCTGATCTAGTCCAACCAAAGCAGTTTATTATGGCGCTTTGAGTAGCATGGCCAGGGAAGACACTAATTTAATCCCCATGAGTATGTTTCTATCACATGTTACCTCTTTTTACAGTTTTTTTTTTTCAGGCTGGGGCTGGGTTTGAACCCACCACCTCCACAATATGGGGCAGGCACCCTACTCCTTTGAGTGAGGCACAGGCGGCACCCCACGTTACCTCTTTTTTACACTTTGTTGATCCTTTTAACTTCAATTTCACATATCCTTGCTTCTTTCACTCCTACTGAAACCACCTGTCCTGTTGAATGAGTCTCACTAAACCTCTTGCCAAAAAAAAAAGAAAGTATTATTTACTCTACTTTTCCCTGAAATGAATATATACATGTGGAAAAAGTATTTATAGGCTCTTATTGCTGCTAATTATGAAAATTAACAGAGACAGCAGGTAACAAAAAATAACAAACATTGGTCTACATTGAAAGCCAACATAATTAGGACTCTCTTTCACAGTGTTTTCTCAACTTAATTAATCTGTGGACATTTTTGAATTTTTGAGAACAAAAAAAAATTAAACTCAAATACTCCTTAATTCTAAGTGTTGTTAATTTTTGTAACATTACCTACATACATACAAATAAAACTAGGTATAAACTTATTTTATGTATGGATTTTAAACTCCTTAAAACTTCACTTTCAAGTGAAATGCTGTAACTTCTAACAGATCAATAACATTCAGATTAACTACATCATCTTAATACATCATAGATTTAAAAAAACTTTTAACCCATATAAATACCAATACATTTTTTAAAAGCACTTTATCATTTTAATCATTCTTATTTTGACCTTTGAATTAGAACTGTTATCATTGCTTCTTTTTTTTTTCCTTTAAGAGAATCTAATAATTTTAGCCATTGGGGAATGATTGTGGGGATTCAGTCCATTCAAATGTACTCATAAAATACAATAAAAATAACTTGGAGTGTGGAGTCCTTTATTATATATTTGGTATCATAATTACTTGCGCAAAGCTTAAATCTCTACCGCACATCTGCTAATGAAATGATCATGATATTGACAGCTACACTACAGGTTTTGTTGAGTTCTGTAGAGTTCAAAGACCATGTGCTCTTTGATGACTTAATTTCCCCACTACTCTGTCTTATGTAAATGACTCTAAAAGCTTTATTTGTACAGCTTGCCATGAGGTAATTTGTCCTTTACTTGGGGCCAGTGTAAATGCAAACTCAAAGACGGCAATAAAGCAGCAGAACACGGTTATAAATTGGTCATGAGCACAATGTGCACTATGCCTACATGTATTTTTTAAGATTAACCAAATACATGTAGAAAATTCAATAATACTCTTAAAACTAACAAATCAAATTCCAGAAATAATAAGAGTGGTAATTCCTTATTTTATATGCCCTCCTTGGCATTTCCTTATTTTCTAGTCTTAGTAATATAAAATCAAAATATATATATATATATCTATAAAATGCTAAGTCATTTAAGATTTCTCCAGATTCAAATATTATTTATGGCCCAAAGTAGATTCAAATAAAAATGAGAGTTTTACTGTTTTACACAGGAAGTACCTACTTAGATCATTTCTTGACAGCTACACAATCCAAAGTAAATTGAATATATTTAAAAGAAAAATTGAATGGAGGAAGGAAAATAAAGCATAAGACTCACAGAATACTTGGATTTTATGTATTTAATTAATTGACAAATAGTTAACTCATCTATTGAAGTTTGCTAAAATGTTTATCATATGACATACACTGAGACAAGATTATCACTGTATGGTCAGTTCTCTGGAAGTGTTAAAAATGACCACATGAGGTTAGGTTATATCTAAACTACTTTAAACTCTATATTCTGTAATTCTATTTATGTCATATTGGCTTCATTTGTTCCCCCTTTTTTCAACAAATGGCAAAGTCTTTCAATTTTATATATGTATACACACTGTATATATTTTTTAATTTTTTTATTAAATCATGGCTGTGTACATTAATGCATTTATGGGGTACAATGTGATGATTTGATATACAATGTGGAAAGCTTACATCAAACTTGTTAACATAACCATCACCTCACTTACTTATTTGTTGTGATAAGACATTTATACTCTTAATAGTTTTAAACATGTACCATTGCATTATGCACATTAGGTGAAGTCTCCCAAAGTACCCCCCTTCCTCCTGGCCTCCCCTCACCCCTCTCCTCTCTCTTGTCTTTGGCTCTTTCTTTCTGGACTATGGTTTTGTTTTATCATTCATATGAATGTGTAGGTGTGGATGAATGTTGTTTCATAATAGTATTGAGTACAGTGGATACTATTTCTTCCATTCTTGAAATACTTTACTAAGAAGAATATGTTCTAGTAGAATATGTTCAAGGTAAACATAAAAGATGTAAAGTCTCTATCTTTTTTATTGCTGCATGGTATTCCATGGTATACATATACCACAATTTGTTAATCCATTCATAGGTCAGTGAGCACTTGGGCTGCTTCAGTGACTGGGAAATTATGAATTGGGCTGCAACAAATATTTTGGTGCAAATATCTTTGTTGTAAAATGATTTTTGATCATCCCGGAATATACCTAGCAGAGAAATTGCAGGATTGAATGGCAGGTCCACTTTTAGTTCCATGAATGTTCTCCAAACTTCTTTCCAAAAAAGGTGTAAAGTGTTTCAATGTTACATATGTATATATGGAGGGTGCCTCAAAATGTATATATATTTTAAGAAAAAGAAACTGTATTAAAATTAATATTCTTCTGCAATTATAAGAGAGTCAAGATATAATATACAAGATAACAAACATTATCAATATGTTACTATTATAATTTTAATATATATACATATATGTAGCATATATGTATATATATATACTATGTATACATGGATATTATATGCAAACAATCTCAATCATAAGAAGTCTAAAACAGCAACTCTCTATGACATTAAGAATAAACAGAGTCACATTCACTCTGTGAATACTCAGTAAGTGAGTTACTAATAAGGGTATTAATTATATAAAATGGTCTTCGTAATCAAAATTGATGTAGAGAGGAATGTATATTTTTATTTTATTTATAAGAAATTGAAGCCTACTGGGCAGCACCTGGGCAGAGCTGGTCCCATATGCCAGAGGTGGCGGGTTCAAACTCAGCCCTGGCCAAATAAATAAATAAATAAATTGAAGCCTACTAAAACTTAGTTTATCTATTGTCACAGTAGTCCATCATAGTAGTCCTATAGATTAAAGAAAAGATTACTTGGGTAAACTAAAAGCACTACAATTTCTTCTGAAGAAATTTTATACAGATTTTGTCATATGTATTACAATGTATACAGCCATTCCTTGTTATCAACATTTAATTAACAAATAAGAGATCTGATTATAATCCACTACTGTGTTTTCAAAGTAATTTATTTCTGCCTATATTATATCATGATTTATCATTTGTGATCCTGATTGTTGTCAAAAAGTGAAATTTAGTATTGCATTCCACACATTTTTCAGATAAAAATCAGAGATAATGCATTATCAAACTTGATAGAAAATCTCGAGTTCTAATGCAACAGGTGGAGATGTGTGTGAAATAAGCACACAGAAGTGATCTGGAAATTCAGAGTAAAATAACAGAACAGAAATTTGGCCAAGGTTAAAGGCAAAAGAAACTCCTATTAGTATTATTCCTACTAGGTAATTTCTGTAAACAAGATCTCTTTTAGCTAGCAATAGAAAAGAATGATCACAATTCACAGCATGCTTTCCAAAGTATGTTTAATTTAGGCTCTTTGAGTCCTTTTGTTTCAGGGAAATGAGCTTCACATTTAATAGTTTGAGGAAAAAAAAGTATTCACTGAATTTTTAGTTTATCCACTACTATTTAAAAAAGGCGCTAGAAATAAGATCTTAGTAGGCTTCATTAATATGGAATGAAGATATAAAGATGTTTATTCAGTTCTGAAACATAATCAACTTTTAAATAATGAGAAGGAATTTAATTGTGAAGTCCAGATAATTTAGGTCACTTATGTAGCCTACTTTAGTTAGTTTAGTTTAACTGTTTTTTTTTTATTTTTATTTTTGCTTTGTCTTAGTAAAATGATGTTAAAGAGAAAACACATAATTGGTATTTTTAAACTTGATTGCTGCCAAAGAACTGACCTTACGTGTAGATTAAATTATTTAGCAAATGGCTTCTTAAAAGCAAGCTCTTATTTTCAAACTACTTTGAAAGTATTTCTTTGGCAAGGGAGGTGAGAGAAAGAATAGATCTGAATAATAAAAAATCAATCTGTTGCATTACTGTTTTCCATCTCCAGTTGAGTTTAATTCTTGATGCTGTCTTCATCACTACCACTTTATACATTGCTGTTCTCTATTTAGCCTTTTAAAGTTTAGGTCATTATCTTAAAACTTTCCTCAGGCATTTGTCTTTCTTGACATCATTAAGGTGGTTTTCCGTATTAAACATGGTCGGTAAACTTTGCTGAATATATGCAAATGCACAGGTGTATGAAAAGACAGAGGCAGAAGGCATTATCACTGATTCTATGAAATTTTCTAACTGTCACTAAGCAATCAGTATAATCTATTGTTATGAAAATCGAACTACTCTTTTCCCATTGTTCCAAAGCAACTTTATTTCGAGTAAAGAACTTGATGTTCAAACATTTGTCAAATTTGCACAGCGTTTGTTATAGTCAACAGTATTTCCATCCCCCTTAAACTGACAGTATCCAAGCCGCTGAGAAGTAAAATACAGACATAATGAATTTTGGTTGTTACGGAAAGAAATGAGGTAGGCAATTTCCAGATTAGTTTAATCAAGCAGCAAAAGCAAACTTTATAACTCATGCCAATATCTTCTTTGCCTTAGATTGAATAATCTTATTTGTTTATATGCCTTGGCAAAATTCAACAGGTAATCACAAGCTCTGCATTTAATTTTTCTTTTCTTTTCTTTTCTTTCTTTCTTTTTTTTTTTGAGACAGAGCCTCAAGCTGTCCCCCTGGGTGGAGCGCTCTGGCATCACAGCTCATAGCAACCTCCAACTCCTGAGCTCAAGTGAGTCTCCTGCCTCCTCCTCCCAAGTAGCTGGGACCACAGGCGCCCGCCACAACGCCTGGCCATTTTTTGGTTGCAGCCATCATTGTTGTTTGGGGATTGCCAGGCTGGGGATTCGAACCCGCCACCTTAGGTGTACATGGCTGGCGCCTTAGCCGATTGAGCCACAGGCACCGAGCCAGGATCTCTTTACTTTTGAAGTCTGCATAATACTAATACTCCATTGTAGGTACCTAACACATTTTCTTATCCATTTATCTGTTGTGGACATTTGGGTTGCTTCTCTTGGCTATTGTGAGTAGTGCTGCTGTGAACGTGGAGGTGTGGTTATCTCACCAAGTTTCAGCTCTTACTTCCTTCAGGTATAGACTCACAAGTGGAATTGCTAGATCCTATGGCACTTTGATTTTTTTTTTTTTTGAGATATTCTTAATATTTTTTCCAGGCTAGAGTGCCATTTTATCAACTTAGCTAACAGCAACTTCAAACTCTTGGGTTCAAGGGAGCCTCCTGAGTAGCTGGGAATACAGGCACCCGCCACAACTCCTGGCTATTTTTTTTTGTTGCAGTTTGGCTGGGGCTGGGTTTGAACCCTCCACCCTCGGTATGTGGGGCCGGTGCGCTACTCACTGAGCCACAGGTGCCGCTCTTAAGTGAATTTGTTCACTTAACTGCATCTGTACACGTTTAAAAAGTAACAGGACAAATATGGGCCAGACAAGCTGTAGATACAGTTTATAGACAACACAGGGGCAGGCCCTGGTGGAACCTGCCTTCCCTGGTGATAAGTTCAGGCCTCCAGTCAAGTCCCCACTCCCAGGGCAGGTCAGCCTTTCCCAGGTTGAGAACTGTGCTGCACCATGGGGCTATGGGAAAGAGGGGGTCAGGACTGGAGAGGAGAAATAGGCCACATGTATGAAATATTTTACATCTTCAATTCATTACATCATCAACATATCACTCAGGCAGCACCTGTGGCTCAAAGGAGTAGGGCGCTGGCCCCATTTGCCAGAGATGGTGGGTTCAAACCCAGCCCTGGCCAAAAACAAACAAAAAACCCCCCAAAACCCCAAAATATATCACTTAACATGTCACCAACCCTGTGAAGTAGCTACTATTACTATGCATATTATTTCCATTTTACAAATGCAGAAACTGAGAAAAACAGGGCAATGGAAGGAGCTCGGATGGGGAGTGGGAGACCTGTAGTTTCGGATGATTTTGCCACTGACATTTATTTCTTCATCTTTGAAATGAGAGGATGGGACTGGACAACATCTAAGAGTGATTCTTTGAAGCAGAGCAGAGCTGCTGCCCAGCCCCACCCATTCACCCTCCCTGGGTTCAAGTCTGGGGTGCGGGATGGGGGTGGGGTGGGAGGAAGAACAGAACTGCCTGGCAGGTCACTGGGCAAATGCTTGACTGCTTTCTGGGGCCTGTCCAAGCCTGGAAGGAGAATGTTAAGAAGAAATTTCCACAACCCTTCCCCCATTGGGGGATTTTCCACTCTGCCTGGGCAGACATGCCTCTTGGTTTCCCCAGAGCCAGGCTCTAGCAATCCATAGGTTTTATTGAACTGCTCAGCTCAGTGCTAGGAGGAGGGGAAGACCTGGTTCTACTTCTTGCCTGAGGAAAGGAGCAAGTTTGTTGGGGAGGCAGGACTGATCCAGAAAGAAGAAGCAGCATGGGGGATGGGTGAGAAGGAGCCAGGATACATATAGTGGGGACTCTGTGGCCTCAGGGCCACATGAGGCTCTCCCTGATCCCTAAGTGCAGCCCCTCAACCTAATCTAAACTTCACAGAACAAATCCTATTTGTTCTGTAAAATTTGGATTTAATCAAAAGGCCACATTCAAGGATCCAAAAGGCCACAGGTTCCCCACCCCTAAAGGGCACTTGAGCTGGCCAGGCAAAGGATCAGGCAGATCTGGAGTCTGAGGAGAAGGGGAGTGATGTGGGCCAGCTTTACAAAGGTTGCCGTGTGCACAAGGACAGTGCAGTGGCCAGGAGAAAGTTGGATCCAAGAAATGGAAAGTATGGTGAAGCAGACTGCGGAATACAGAAGACACAGCCGTTGCAGGGTCTGGCACTGTGGCCTCCGCACTAGCCTGTCCTGCTGCTGGGAACACCCTTCCCGCCGAGCTTCCCCTGGTTGGCTCCTGGGTGATCAGGTTATCTCTCTGCCTCCTGCTCCACAGGACAGCCTTCCCTAGCCACCCCTGTACCAGCAGCCACTGCCAGTACCTCTCCTGGTGTATTCTTTCCTCAGCCCTCATCGTCACCTGAACTTAGCTGGTGTCTTCGTTTACCAACCACCTCTCTCCTAAAGCATGAGAGTCGCATGAGAATAGAATTCTCGTGAGTTTGTTCTCCACCAAATCCCCACACGGCCTGGCGAATAGCCAGATCAGTAAATACTGAGATTTGCTGAATTGCACTTTGAAGTGTCATGGTAAAAGGAAGCCTATAATAGTCACATTTCTTTTTCTGAGCATCTGCTATTGCCAGGCACTGTGCTAAGTGCTCTACCTGGGTTATCTCATTTAAGCAGCTCTATAAGAGAGGTGTTACCTATGTTATACGTGAGAAAACTGAGGCTGAGAAAGCAATTTGCCTCAATTCGTTCAGTTTGCTCAAAGACAAGAGACTTTTTTTTTTTTTTTTTTTTTTGAGACAGAGTCTTTCTCTGTTGCCCAGACTAGACTGCTATGGTGTCAGCCTAGCTCACAGCAACCTCAAACTCCTGTGTTCAAGTGATCTCTTGCCTTAGCCTCCCACGTAGTTGGGAATATAGGCAACTGCCATAAAACCTGGCAAATTTTTCTATTTTTTAGTAGAGACAGGGTCTCTACTCTTGCTCAGGCTGGTCTTGAACTCCTGAGCAAACCACCTGCCTTGGCCTCCCAGAGTGCTAGGATTACAGGCATGGGTCACCATGCCCAGCCTAAAATAATACATTTTATTTAATATATATAAACATTTCAATATGAACCAATATAAAAATATTAATGAGATATTTTACTAAGTCTTCAAAATCTAGTTCATAATTTATACTTATAGCACTTTCTAAATTTTTACCAGAAAATCATTTGTATTTAGATTTCAGAAAATTTGCATTTGAAAAAGTAGATTCACATACCCAAGTTGTTCCCAACATACCTAAATGTTTTCCAGTATATGAATTGAGTTTTTTGTTTTTTTTTTTTGGCTGGGGCAGGCTTGAACTCACCACACCCATATATGGGGCCAGCACCCTACTCCTTGAGCCATGCCCCATGAATTGAGTATTATTATTATGATTATTTTGAGACAGGGTGTTGATCTGTCACCCAGGCTGGCATAGCTCACTGCAACCTTGAACTCCTAGGCTCAAATGATCCCCCTCAGCTTCCCAATTGACACAGGCTGAACATGGCTAATTTTTAAAAACATATTGTAGTAACGGAGTCTTGCTATATTGCCCAGGCTAGTCTCAAACTCCTGGCCCCAAGTGAGCCTCACATCTTCACCTCCCAAAGTACTAGGATTACAGGTGTGAGTGGCCAGCCTTTAGTACCACTTTTTAAACTTAAATGTGCAATAATTAAAATTAAATAAGAATTAAAATGCAGGCTCGGCGCCTGTGGCTCAATCGGCTAAGGCGCCAGCCACATACACCTAAGGTGGCAGGTTCGAATCCCCAGCCTGGGCCCGCCAAACAACAATGATGGCTGCAACCAAAAAATGGCCGGGCATTGTGGCGGGCGCCTGTGGTCCCAGCTACTTGGGAGGCGGAGGCAGGAGACTCGCTTGTGCCCAGGAGTTGGAGGTTGCTATGAGCTGTGATGCCATGGTACTCTACCCAGGGGGATAGCTTGAGGCTCTGTCTCAAAAAAAAAAAAAGAATTAAAATGCAGTTCCTTAGCTGTACTAGTCACATTCCAAGTGCTCTATGGCCATGTGTTAACAGCCTCTGTATTCCACAGCTCAGCTCTGGGCTGTACAGCGGCATCTGGCATGAAGGTTGGATGTTTGGGAGAGGGAGGCTGAAGCCTGAGAAGCCCAGTGGGAGGAATCCAGAGCCGAGTAGGGACCAGCTGTGGGAGGGAAGGGTGGGGGATTGAGTTAGGCAGGCCTGGCCTTTCCAGCCCTGACTCCCACGAAATAGCACAGGTCCCCTACCCGGAGGGGGTGGAGGGTATTGTCTCTTCTGGGTTTCCATTAAGGAAGTGATGACCCTCAGACCCTCAGGTAAAGTGAATGATGGCTCCCCTCAGAGCTTTCATCTCCTTCCACACACCAGGAAGGGACCCGGGGAGTACAGAGGCTGGATCTGAGCAGGCTCAAGCTCAGTGGGTGGAGTGACCTCTCTCTTCTCTCTGGATCTGTGGGCAGCTGAAGGGAGTGGTTAAGTATGTGGGCTGGCTCCATCCCAGGTTAGCCAATGCCTTACTGTGCAACCTTGGCCAAGTCAAGTGAGTCCTGGTTTCTTTATCTGGAAAATGAAGATAAATAATGGAATATTGTGAGACCTTTAATGATGTTTACAGAGTGCCTGGCTCAGTCAATGTAATGATCAGTTAATAACTGCTGCTCTTGGCTCGGCGCCTGTGGCTCAAGTGGCTAAGGCGCCAGCCACATACACCTAAGGTGGCGGGTTCGAATCCAGCCCCGGCCCGCCAAACAATAATGATGGCTGCAACCAAAAATAGCCAGGCATTGTGGTGGGTGCCTGTGGTCCCAGCTACTTGGGAGGCTGAGGCAGGAGACTCGCTTGAGCCCAGAAGTTGGAGGTTCCTGTAAGCTGTGATGCCATGGCACTCTACCCAGGGGGATAGCTTGAGGCTCTGTCTCAAGAAAAAAAAAATTGCTGCTCTTCCCAGGTAATTCCTTTTCCTATTGAAAACAGGCATATAGGGCTGGGTGCCTGCAGCTCAAGCATCTAAGTCACCAGCCACACACACCAGAGCTGGCATGTTTGAATCCAGCCCGGGCCTGCCAAACAACAATGACAACTACAACCAAAAAATAGCCAGGCATTGTGGTGGGCGCCTGTAGTCCCAGCTACTTGGGAGGCAGAGGCAGGAGAATCACTTGAACCCAGGAGTTGGAGGTTGCTGTGAGCTGTGATGCCACAGCACTCTACCCAGGGCAACAGCTTGAGGCTCTGTCTCAAAAACAAAAAGAAAAAGAAAAAATACCAGGCAAGTAGACTAGAGAATGTTGGTGATTATTGGAAAGGAAAAGGCTGAGGTGTGCTGTAGAGGGAGGGAGTTAGTTCCTGTCTCTGAGGTTTCCCTCCCAGGGCTTCCCCAAATCCCCCACATGACACACACTTGGCTCAACAGTGGGGGGAGGGGGGAAGGGGACCCGCTGCACCCACAGGCACGCACAGGGGCATGAGGTAATAATGGCCAAGAGCCACCTTCCAGAAACAGTAAGGGTGACTCAAACTGAATCAGAAGTGGGTGAGGGCACTTTGGGTCCCTGGAGTTATTCAGAGTGACACTGGTGTATGCTTGGCAGGAGTGATAGATGAACGGAGACTCCAGGAAAGCAGATGGGGCAGGAAACCACCCAAGACAAGGAAACAGTTGGGTTTGAAACTCCAGGCAGGCAGAGCGGGCCTGAGAGCAGTAGGCAGGGGCTGAAAGCGGGCTCAGTCAGGGTATTTTTGAGGGTGGGGTACTCCAACTCCCCCTCTGAGTCAGCACTTCACTTAAGCTGGAAATGCTGAGATCTGGGACGTAGCTCTCCCCACTTAAACTTTGCAGTTCCCAACATTTGCTTTTTCTGGGTCCTGCCGTGGAGGAAACTGAGACAGCCTCAAGCAATCCACTGTCCTCTGCCTTGCCAAGTCTTTTAGTACCTGTCACCTTGTCCTGCCAGCATTTCCTCCTTTCTCTGTCACCCTGTACTGGAACTGGTGCTCCTGGAGGCAGAACAAACCTATTTTTTTTTTTTTTTGAGACACAGTTTTAAGCTGTTGCCCTCGGTAGAATGCTGTGGCGTCACAGTTTACAGCAACCTCTAACTCTTGGGCTTAAGCAATTCTCTTGCCTCAGCCTCCCAAGTAGCTGGGACTATAGGCACCCGCCACAATGCCTGGCTATTTTTGGTTGCAGTTGTTGTTGTTTAGCAGGCCCCAGGCTGGACTCGAACCCCCCAGCCTGCGCCCTACCCACTGAGCTACAGGCACCGCCCAGGACAAACCTGTCTTGCTCACTGCTATACCTCATGGGCACAGCTCAGATTGGGACATACAGTGAGTGCTTAGTGGATACTCACTGGGGTAACAGACACAAGCCCTGGTGGGTTCTCATTGCATTTCTAACATGTGTTAGGCAGCTGTGGGTCACCTATGAGCCTTGTTTCCACATCTGTAAAGTGACAAACAGTGCTATAGAGAACCTGGAAAAACCAAGCCAGAAAACAGGGAGCATAAAGCACCCAGCCAGTCCTAGGAAGTTTCTGATGGGTGATTCTTCAGATGCAGCTTGTGAACAGGTCAATTTATAGAGAAGGAAACTGAGGCACAAGGAAGTCATGCCTTAAAAGACTTTCTGGTGGGGTGGCACCTGTGGCTCAGTGAGTAGGGCACTGGCTCCATATAACGAGGGTAGCGGGTTCAAACCCGGTCCGGGCCCAACTGCAACAAAAATACAGCCAAGGCGTTGTGGCGGGCGCCTATAGTCCTAGCTACTCAGGAGGCAAGAAAATTGCCTAAGCCCAAGAGCTGGAGGTTGCTGTGAGCTGTGATGCCGTGGCACTCTATCAAGAGTGATAAAGTGAGACTCTGTCTCTAAAAAAAAAAAAAAAGGCTGTCTGGGGACCTGGGCATGGTGGCTCACACCTGTAATCCTAGCATTTGGGGAAGCCAAGGCAGGAGGATTGCTTGAGAGCAGGAGTTCAAGACCAGCCTGAGCAAGAGTGAGATCCTGTCTCTACAAAAAAATAGAAAATTTAGCTGGGCATGGTGGCAGGTGCCTGTGTCCCAGCTATTCAAGAGGATGGGCAGGAGAATCACTAGAATCCAGGAATTTGAGGCTGCAGTGAAAATAATAATAAAAAAACAAAGCATGAATGAATGATAAGACCCACTATGGAAATGCTCTGAGGAGCATTTGCATCTTTAACAGTAATTAAAGGTGTGATAATGATAGGGTTTCAAAAAGTAAAAAAAAAAAAGTAAAAGAGGTATGCAGGGAGTAAGTAAAGGTCTTCCTAGGGTCCCTTTAAAAAATCACACTTACTGCCTACTACGTAAATCCTGCTTGGTCCCAGGGAGGGATCACCTACAGGGGAAGGGAGAACATAGTCCCAGTCCCAGAGGAAACTCTCCTCTGCTGGAGAAACAGGAAGCAACAGGCCCCCAGGATAGGGCATAACTCTCGTTAAATATGGAGGGCCTTCTGTGGCATGGCAGTAGCCCAGAAAGGCTTCATGGACCCTCCAAAAACTAACTGGAGCCAGGGTCAGAGTGGGATGGGCACTGGATGTGGTGAAGACTTGCATGGGACCAGCAAGGATGGGGCAGTCTCTCTCCCAGGACAGCAGCCTCATTTTCCAAAATCTGGTGCTTTTTTTTTTTTGAGAGACAGAGTCTCAAGCTGGCTAGAAGTGCCTGTGGCGTCACAGTTCACAGCAACCTCAAACTCTTGGGCTTAAGCGATCCTCTTGCTTCTGCCTCCCAAGTAGCTGGGACTACAGGCACCCGCCCAACACCCGGCTATTTTTTTGTTGCAGTTGTCATTGTTGTTTTAGCCAGCCCAGGTTGAGTTCGAACCCACCAGCCTGGGTGTATGTGGCTGACACCTTACCCACTGAGCTACAGGCACCTCCCACTCACTGGGTGCTTAACACCAGGCTGGCACCTGTAGTAGAAGGTTCAGAGGGAGTCAAGAGGTGGGTTCTGGAGTCAAACTGCCGAGACTCCAGGCCAGGCCTCTTCTCTTCTCAACTGTGAGAACTTGTGATCTCAACATGGAGGACACAGGCCAAGTTAGCAGCTGGCACCCATTTCCTATAGCTTCTGTTCCTCTTTTAGAGAAACACTTCTCCCACCTTCATATTCAGCCCACTGGCTTCGTTGAGGCTGCAGGTGTGGCCAATCAGCATGAGAGTCTTCCTGCCCTGCCTGCATCTTTTACCTGTGTGGTCACACGACCCCCCAGTCCTCAAAGTTAGAGTAAATCCTGGGACTTGTGTCACAACTCCCAAGAAGAGACCCTCTCTTCTGTTGAACTAGAACTTGGTACATGCACCTGCCACTGCAGGAGACCACTCAGAGAGTCTAAACATCTTCCAAGATAGGGAAGGTACAGAGAAGAGAAAGGGAAAACAAGTCTTTATGATGTTTTTGAGTCTCCAGATCAAGTCATGCTGGTATTTTTCAGTTTCCTAAGCCAGTGTATTCCTGCCTTAACATAAACTAATCAGAGTTAGGTTTTCTGTTATTTGTATCAGAAAGAGTCTGAAATTCACCTAGTGAACTTTTTTAACCTCTCTGAACTGCATTTTTCTTTTTTTTTTTTGAGACAAAGTCTCACTATGTCGCCCTTGGTAGAGTGCCATGGTGTCACAGCTCACAGCACCCTCTAACTCTTGGGCTTAAGCGATTCTCTTGCCTCAGCCTCCCGAGTAGCTGGGACAATAGGTGCCTGCCACAACATCTGGCTATTTTCTTGTTGCAGTTGTCATTGTTGTTTAGCTGGCCCCAGCCAGGTTTGAACCCACCTGTCTCCATGTATGTGACTGGCACCCCAACCGGTGAGCTACAGGCACTGAGCCTGAACTTCAGTTTTTTTTATTTTTTTTGTAGAGACAGAATCTCACATTATTGCCCTCGGTAGCTCCGTAGCTCACAGCAACCTCCAACTCCTGGGCTTAGGTAATTCTCTAGCCTTTGCCTCCTGAGTAGCTGGGACTGCAGGCGCCCACCACAACGCCTGGCTATTTTTGTTATTGTTGTTGTTGCTGCAGTTTGACCTGGACGAGTTTGAACCCACCACCCTCGGTATATGGGGCTGGTACCCTACTCACTGAGCTACAGGTGCTGCCCGAAGTTCAGTTTTCTTTCTTTTCTTTCCTTTTTTTTTTTTGAGACGGAGCCTCAAGCTATCCCCCTGGGTAGAGTACCATGGCATCACAGCTCATAGCAACCTCCAACTCCTGGGCTCAAGTGAGTCTCCCGCCTCCGCCTCCCAAGTAGCTGGGACCACAGGCGCCTGCCACAACGCCCGGCCATTTCTTTGGTTGCAGCCATCACTGTTGTTTGGCGGGCCCGGGCTGGGGATTTGAACCTGCCACCTTAGGTGTACGTGACTGGCACCT
>CAUYQV010043689.1:0-14417 GCA_963574575.1 Galagoides demidoff | reverse complement strand
CCACCACAAGTCCTGAAGGGAGAGAGACTGGGCACCTGTTGCTGCTCCTGTGTCACAGAGACAGTGTGGGACTTGAACAGGTCACACAGCCCTGGGGGATTCTGGGCAAGACTCCATATGTGGGCCCAGCACCTGTGGCTCAAGCAGCTAAGGCGCCAGCCATATACAGCTGAGCTGGCGGGTTCATATCCAGTCTGGGCCCACCAAACAATGACAGCTGCAACCAAAAAATAGCTGGGCATTGTGGTGGGTGCCTGTGGTCCCAGCTACTTGGGAGGCTGAGGCAGGAGACTTGCTTGAGCCCAGGAGTTGGAGGTTGCTGTGAGCTGTGATGCCACAGCACTCTACCCAGGGTGACAGTTTGAGGCTCCATCTGAAAAAAAAAAAAAGACTCTATTTGTATCCCAAAGCCTTCCAACCCCTCCCTTTCTTTGGAATCTTAGGTTCTCCCTGGTCAATGACTCAGAGGGCTGGCTCTGCATTGGGAATATCTCTGGAGAGGTGCACACAGCCCGGTCTCTGCAGGGCGTCCAGCCTGGGGACACATACACAGTGCTTGTGGAGGCCCAGGATGCAGGTATGGCCATGTATGTATGACCTCCCTCTAGGAGGGAGCACAAACCTCAGACAGATGGGCAGGACTGAGTTTCCTCCCTAGGACCCTTGCCCACATCCCCTAAGCCCCAGGCAGAAGGAGGGCTAAGGAGCTGGATCCAGTGTGGGAAGCCCTGGCCTCTGCCTACCCTTTCCTACTACTGCCTCCTAGCTTGACAATCACAAGTCCCAGCCCTGCACCTTAGCCCCAGGAGGGCCACTCAGTGTATCACCTCAGGGCCAGGCTGGAGGCAGAGGAGCTACAGAGGTAAGGAGCTGGAAGGAGGGCCAGGAGCCGTCTTTGGGGCAAGTGTGCCTGGAGATAAGCTGAGCTCTGAACTGGCTCTGACAGGGGAAGAGTTGGCCCATGGATGGGGAGGTCAGGGAGGCAGAGAGGCAGGCTTTAGCCCAAGCTGGGCTGTGGTGCAGGCATTTCCACATTGGCATGGGGACGATAAGGGATGGATAGAAGAACGGAGGGAGATTGGCAGGGTGAGTCTTGTGGGCTATGGGGAGACAGATTAGCCCCAGGACTCCAGAGTTCACCTCCACCCCAGCAACATCCGGCCCAGCTCAGCACTGCCTCCTCTGCAGATGAGCCAAGACTGAGCACCTCTGCAACCCTCGTCATCCACTTCCTGGAGGCCCCTCCTGCCCCAGCCCTGACTCCAGCCCCTGTGCTTTCGCGACACCTCTGCACGCCCCGCCAGGACCATGGAGTGATTGTCAGTGGACCCATGGAGGACCCAGACCTGGCCAGTGGGCATGGTCCCTATAGCTTTGCTCTCGGGCCCAACCCCACAGTGCAGCGGGATTGGCGCCTGCAGCCTCTCAATGGTGTGTGATGGGGGAAGGGAGGGAGGATGGGTGGCTAAGGTGTGAGGGACACTTGGAAGAGAGATGCCCTTCCACGGTGGGGGTGGGTGTCTGCCTAGAGAGCACCCACCAGAGGGTCTGTCCAGGCTAGTGCCCCTGGGTCATTGCCCACTTTCCTGACAGATTCCCATGCCTACCTCACCCTGGCCCTGTTTTGGGTGGAGCCACGTGAACACATGGTCCCTGTGGTGGTCAGACACAATGCCCGAATGTGGCAGCTCCTGGTTCGAGGTGAGGCTGGGGCTCTAGTGCAGGCAAGGTTGGCAGCCTTCAGTGCCTGAGGGGACCACTGGGATGCAGGGGGACGGGCTGGGTACACACAATGCAGGCTCACACAGCATGTGCCAGTGCACACTTGCACATTTGCAGCCAGGCACTTAGACCCGTATACACATGGGCACAAATGCAGAGGAACATGTGTCTTCACACACACACACACACACACACACACGTGCACAAAAGCACATTTATCAGCCGGCTGGCCAGGCTGGGGACTCCCACACCACCCTTATTTTTCTCCCTCTCCCCCTAGTGATTGTGTGTCGCTGCAACGTGGAGGGGCAGTGCATGCGCAAGGTGGGCCGCCTGAAGGGCATGCCCACGAAGCTGTCGGCTTTGGGCATTCTTCTGGGCACCCTGGCAGTGATAGGTAAGAAGACAGGGCATGTGCATGGAGGAGGGTGATGGGTGATTGGACCCACGGCCTCCAAATAAACAGCATCCCTTGTCCCCATGGTGCCCCCAGGTCTGAAAAAAGACCCCCCCAACTCTTCTAGACATTATGTTTTTTCCCACTGTTGTTATAGTCATTATTTCATCATTGATAACTGCCTTACTGTTACCTGATGGCACATGGACTCTGTGTGGTCCATGCCACACACACTATGTGAATTACTGCATAGTAATTCCTATGACCCTGTGAGGTAGATTCTGGCATCTCTCCACTTTGCAGAGGATGTCACTGAGGCTCAGAGAGGTTAAGTGACTTGCTCACAGCCAGGTTGCAGCAGAGCCCAGGTCTTTCTAGCCCAATTCCTTCAGTCTCAGCCACCCTGTCCATCTCCTTTATTTTTTCAGCCCCTTTAAATGTTTTCCTTGCTGGTTCATGTTATGATGTGCCTTTCTCTTGGAGGTCCATGGAAACAACTCAGAGGCTCCTAGATGAGCTCCACCCAAACTGTCCCACAGAGAAGGGGACTTTAGCAGCTGAGGTGTACTGGAGTGGACTCAGGGGGGTGAGGGTCTGAGGGCCAAGCAGGCCAAGTAGTCAGACTTCTCTAAGCACCAGGACCAGAATCATACTCAGCCCAGCCTCAGGAACTTCTTTTGTTTATTAAATCAATGCCAAGGGCAGGGTGCCCCTCGTGATAAACAGTCCCACAGCCTCTTGTGAGAGCTGACCCATCTCTCTTGGGCCCCTCAGGCTTATTCCTCATCCTCATCTTCACCCACTTGTCCCTGGCAAGGAAGAAGGACCTAGATCAGCCAGTGGACAGCGTGCCCCTGAAAGCAGCCATCTGAATGGTCCAGGCACTCCCAGCTGGGAGCTTGGCTTCTAGCACCATCTGAGAAGAACTGTGAGAAGGCCCAGCACTGGAGATCCATCAGCGGCCAGGACAGAGTAGAAGCCCTACCACTTGCCCTCAGGTGGAGGCACCATAACCAGAAACATCCCAGAGCCTGAACACAGACTTTATGGGCAGCCCATGGGAGTGCTCCAGATGGCAGCACGTTTGTCCAATAATAAAACCTCAGAGAGCTGGGCTGGGCCTTAAGGATTGTTCTGCCCATGTTCCGGTGTGCACATGTGCTGTGACTGTGTGTGTGAGTGTGCCACACCTGACCCCTCTTGCCTTCCCCATCTCCTGATGCTCAGAAAGGGTCTGGGGGCTTGAAGAACAAGACTGGGGACCCCTGTGAGGAAGGACATAGGGGTATCACATGGGCTCTTGGTGAGATCTTGGGGTCTCAGCAAGACAGGTAATTTCCTTGGCATCCAGAGCTTACCAACCATAGACCCCAGGTGGGTTAACTCTGTACAGGTGATAGTTGACAAGTGGCATCTTTGAGAAGAGGTGTGTTTGAGGGTGTCATTTCTGTGTCTTCCTGGATGTCACCTGTGTCATAGGCACAACCTATGAGTCTGTGTCTTCTGCTCATGTGGGAACACCTTGTGTCCCTGTGCTTGAGTCGCCTGCACACGGGGGTGGGCAGAGGGGTCTGGACAGGAGTCTAGAGGGCCCCACAGGGCTGGGATAGGAGAGGTGAAGCTGGAGACATGTCCTTCTGCTCCAGCTCCAGGGCACTTCTGTGTTTCACACACAGGCTGGTGAGTGCGTGGGTGCCTCTACAGAAAGTCACAGCAGGGAATCCCTCAACCTGACACCACTGGGGAAGGACAGGAATCACCATGGTTTATCCTATATCTGCTCCTATCTGGGTTGAACCCCTGCCCCTGGCCCCAAATTAAGCCATGTCCCTGTTACCCTGCTGAACCCTGACCATACCTCCAAATTGACCTCCAATCCCTGACCCTTGACTGACCCTAGACCCCTTCCCAGTGATCTCTAGGGAGGCAGAGGGGAACTTACTATCCCAGGCACCCTGAGCCGATGATGGTAAATCATGAGGAAGGAAGAAAAACAACCTCTGTGGGGCCCAAGCCCTATTTTTAGGAGATAATCTCTCCACTGTTGGCAGATTCTTTGGGAGAGGGTCCAAGCCCAGCTGAGAGAGATGGGGCCAGGCAACCTGGCTGGACTGAGGGAGGCCAGGACACTCACCTAGGATCCCCAGCTCAGGGGGTGAACTCTGGGGCCGGCCCAAATCACCCCCACTGAGGCTCTGCCGGTTACCCTAGCCCAACCAGGCCTTCCTTGCCTCTTTCCCCAGTCCTCTGATCAGCCTGCGCTCTCTCCAAAGTCTTCAGTCTGTAAAACACTTTGGAGGTAGCATTTCACCTAATCCTCTCATCAATCTACAATGACAGCATATTTCCCTGTTTTCTAGTGGAGGATCTTGAAGATCAGGGAAGTTAAGAGATGTAGTTGGGAGTCTTGGAACCAGGGCACAAGATAGAACTGTCTTGCCAAGGTCCATGTTACCTCTCTGTAAGTGTTTACAATCTTTAGCTGGGCTCCCACAAAATCCCCCAGAAGGGTCTTAGAGAGCACCCAGGCCACATCCTGCTTGTATAGGTGGGAAGGTAAATTGCACAGAGATGGAGGGAACCTCTTAGGTTCATCAGTCAGTAAGATGTGTTGCCTGAGCTGGAACTACTCTGTACTGGATGGATGGATACATAGATAATGGATAGGTGGGTGAGTGGATAGATGGATGGCTAGGTGAATAGTGAATGGGTGGATTGGTAGTAAGGTGGATGAGTGGGTTGGTGGGCATGTAGGTAGGGGACCAAAAAAGGAAAGGGTAGATGACAGGATACTGGGGTAAATGAAAGCTTCTGACCCAGTTTGAGGGCTTCTTCCTAGGCTTCCAGGCCCTAGGCCACTCCCTGATTGAGTTAGTGCTGGAGCTACCACAAGATCCCCAAGTCCTTCTCCAGGAACAAGGGCTCAGTTCCTTTTTTTTTTTTTTCCTTCCTGAGAGACAGAGACTCAAGCTATTGCCCTGGGTAGAGTGCTGTGGCGTCACAGCTCACGACACTTGGGCTTAAGCTATTCTCTTGTTTTAGCCTCCCAAGTAGCTGGGACTATAGGCGTTCACCACAATGCCTGGCCATGATTTGTTGTTGTTCTCGTTGTCATCGTTGTTGCAGTTGACATTGTTGTTTTAGCTGGTCCGGGCCAGATTCAAACCCACCAGCCTCTGTGTATGTGGCCAACGCTCTACCCACTGTGCTATGGGCAGCATCCCAAGGGCTTTTCCCTGAGCATCTGTGGACATAAACCTCTCATGTAATTTTATCCCTATTGTATAGAGGAAGGGGAGCCTCAGAGAGGGGGTGTGGCTCATCCTGGGTCACAGAAGGAGAGAAACACGAAGTTGGCAATGATCTCTTAGGCTTGGCAGTGGGTCAGTGAGAGCTTGCAGTGATTTGTGCTAGGGGGGCAGGACTTGCTCTGCAGGCAGGGCCTAGATCCTGCTAGGGTGAGGTCCGGGAGATGGCTCAGCATGGGTAGAAGAGCATGTGAGCCATAGTCCATGTTCTGTTCATCCTTACTGTGTGTTCCCAGGTAAATTGCTTCACCTCCCTGAGCTTAGGTTTACTTGTTAATAAAACAGGACTCTGTTCATGAGATTGTTGGGAAAAGTGAATGAGAAAAATCCATGCAAAACTCATTTTAGTACAGAGCTCAATAAACGTGGCTTTCCCCAATCCAGAGATTTGGGGGGAGCTTACTACTGATGCCTACAGCCTCACACTTAAACAAAGTTCCTAGAAGCCCCATGAGGCCCAGACTCCTGGGAGGGAGTATGGAGAGGGCCCCCAGGTCTTGCCCCACCTGAACTTGCTGGGCAACTCCTTCTTGATGGGGGTCCTTTCCCATGTTTGTGTTCTCTGATTCTGCAATGGTGAGGGGTCTCACAGGCTTTGACTGGTCTGGGGCTAGAGGAGGTGGAGGGGTCAGCCCCAGCAGGGTCCTCATGCTCCCTTTCTCCCAGGTCCCCTCCAGAGGCACAGGGCCTCTGATCAAAAGGATCCAGCACTGAGGGTTGGGAGGCGGGCTTGGAAAGAATGTAAACAAGAGGATATTTTTAAACTTTTTCCAGCCCCAGTGATTAGAGCTCTTGAAGTAAGAGGCCCAGAGGTCAGTCTGGCCCTCACTCAGGAAGAAAGAAACCATCTTGGAGACTCAGGAACCCCACATCCCCCAAGCTACCAAAAGAGCAGTTCTTCCCATGGTCTCTCCCGCAGAAGTCCTCTTACTGGGATGACAGTTTCTAATGGAGGGCCTCAGAGGCGTGGGAGGACCCAAAGGATTGCAGGGAGTGTGGGGAGCCTGCTTAGCAGCGCAAGTGTTGGGAGACTGAGCTTAGGAAATCCTTGGGCTGCCCTGTCACTCTAGCAGGTGTCTGTGGGCACCTGTGTGTGTATGTGTGTATGTGCATGCTGCCATTTGTTCTGTGTGGTGCCTGTGTTGAAGATGTGTGAGTGTGCAAGGAGCTCACCTCAGCCCATCCTTCCTCCTCTTCCCTAGCATCCTGACCTCCTTCCAGGACCTGTAAGGATGGGTGAGGTGGGGGGACAGGAAGAAGGCCCAAGGGTCAAAGGAAGAGTCACCTGAGTACAGGGGGGGAGATGAGAGCAAGGGCACAGGGGCAAGAGGCGGGGTGGGGGTGGTGTCCCAGTTTCTAGGGCCATGCAGTGAGTTAGGCTGTAAGAGTTGCAAGGATCACTAATGTGAGGCCTAGGGAATTCAGCTCCCTTGATTACTCCAGGTGTCACAGTCACCTGGGGACTCAAAGACAAGGCTCCCTGGATCTCTCCCTTCCAGTGTCACAGTGACAGATGCTCACCCCAAGTTCCATGGCAACAACCTCTCCCTTCAGAGTGATGCAGCTGCCTTCACACACTCAAGATGTGTCACAAGGAGACTCCCACAGGAAGCTCACATGTACCCTGTGGTCATATTCCAGGGGCCCTTACCTGGGGCACATGGGGGCCCTCATCCTATCACATTGCCACTGACCAGAAAGTCAGAGATTCAGAGTTCATGGGACATTCAGAAGCCAGGCCAGCCTGAGGTTATCTCAGCTACCTGTCTCCTAGGCTCAGGGGCTGCAGTGCCACCTTGCCCTGCCTGTGGGCCCAGATAAGAGCCAATGTCTAGCTCCTTCTTCTATAGCTCTTTGGTGGAGGGGAGGGCCCAGGCCCCAAACCAGGATCAGCAAGATGACACAGTCCCTATCAGGTCTCTCACAACCCACCAAGACAGCAGCAGCAGGGGCAAAGCTTGGGGTTTTACCATCAGCTGTGGTGGGACTTCAGGCTCAGAATGGTGGAGGGCCGGGTGGGGCTAGAACTGACGGGGTGGGCGACCTGGAGCCTTTCCCTCAATCTGAGGACCAGAGCTGCCCACCTAAAGACATTGCTGTGTTGGTGTCCCTGTGTGTGGCACTCAGCAGAACTGTGGCTATTCTTGCCCACATGGCAGTTGTGGCAGTAGGGTCAGAGATAGTGGCTAGAGGGGAGGGAGTCATGAGCACCAGCCCCTTATCTGACACATTCCCTGGAAACTTGGCAGGGACTGCCAGCCTCTGGGGGCCCGGGCAGGGCAAAGGGTGAAGTGGTCACAGGGATGATGGGGGCTGGGCTCACTGCAGATGAAACCCCACTCCAGCTGCCTCTCCTATAGCCAGACAAGGTGCTACCGGCACTGGCCTGGGGGTTTCTAGTGGTATTTCTTCCCCTTGTCCCCTTAAGACTACAAGTCACCCTCAGTTTCTTCCCAGTTCAACCCAGAATACAGCTCCCATCACTGAGATTTTGACATTCTAGGGGACCTGTGCTGGTTTACTTAGTGAAGGGGCTGCCTCTTTTTCTATGGGACGTCCCTACACTATGAGGCACAGGGGCCCAGCCTGGCACTGTCCTGCCCAAATCCTAATTGGGTGACCTTGGACAAATCACTTGCCTTCTCTGACCTTCAGTGTCCTCTTCCCTCTCCTGGGCTATTATAAAGATGACAGGGTCCCAACCGTATCCAAGGTGAGCTAAGGGCTGCAAATTGTGTGTGCAGGCGCACGTGTGCACATGCACACTTGGTAGGGGGACAGGGTGGGGAGAAGAAAGCATTTTGGAAACTCCTGCCCAATGGATTTTCCATTGACACGTCGCCACCCTCTCCTCCAAAATAGGTCCTATGACCGTGTTCGACAGAGCCCAGACTGAGGGGCCTTTTTTTAGCTGGCTTTTGATTGTCAGCTCTCCAGCGGCTGCTATTTCCAGCTCCAGTGCCTAGAGGAATAGGGCCAAGTAGGGGCCAGGGTTAGCTCAGTGGGCCTGGCTGGCTCCCCGAAGGCATCCCCAAGGGGTAGCCATGTCCTCTCACACCCAACTATGCTGGCAGGGAGGGCACAGCATCCCTGTGTATGGGGCCTGAGGGTTTATCCACCCACTTTCAGGGAAGCTGCAAACCTGGGAAAAACCAAACATATTTATAGAGCTCATCTCACAGGCTACACCCAACCCCTCCCCCTCAAGAACACATTGTGGAGATTAACTAAGATAATACAAGCAAAGCCCTTACTTAGCACATGGGTGGCACATAATTGGCCCTCAAAAAAATGAAACAGCTGGTGTTACTATTATCTTTACAGCTGCAATCATTCTTGTTTTTGTTGATACACTTAATATTTTTTATCAGATTTCCTTCTAGTCTTTTTTCCAAAATTTTTCTCATGTTGCTGGCTTCAGGACATGACACTTCCCACCCCTCAAAATATATATGCACACCTGTTTCAGCAGTAAGGGGTCCCTGTATGTCTGTTGGGGTGCTGCTCTATATATCATGGACCCCACCCCTAGGCATCATGACCTCTATGATGGCTTTGGGGTTGATCCCTAGGATGGTACTTGACCTTTCAGAGTACGTGTGGTTGTACCCACAGCTTCTGTCATCTCCTCAGATGCTGTCAGCCACTGTTCCATAGGCCCCAGATTCTGAAAGTCAAGTTCTAGATGCTGGATTCCAGATAGCTCCTGCACCTTGATTCTGGAACTCCCTTCTGGAACCTGAGGAAATGGGCTTTTTCCACAGTTAGATGTGAGAAAGAATTTTCTGGCAGTTCAGGTGTGTAAGACTTGGTGATGAAGTATAAGGACAAATGAAGATGTTCTCAGCACCCTCGTCATAGTGTGTATGTGCAGACAGGTGTGAGCTGTCAAGAAGAGGGGATGGGCAAGGGAAGCCAGACTCTGGGAAGTAGCTGGGGCTGAGAGAGAAATGGAGTGTGGCTGGGCCAGGCCACCCCTTCCACGTTGGGGTCATTTCCCAGCAGGATAGCAACGTCAGCTGGAGTCAGGGGGTCACATGTTCCAACCTAGCTCCAAGTGGTTACAGCACAAGGTGAGGCTTCCTTGTTACCCGAAGGACAAAAATAGGTCCCAGGTGATAGCCTACAATTTGTGCCCAGAACCAGCATGGTTATTCTGAGAGCTACAGGCACAGGGCCAGGCCAGGCCTAGGTCAGGTGGGACTGAGCTGGAAGTGACATCCTCAGCCTGCAGGCTCACTCTGCTCCGCTGGGGGTCCTGAATGGAGATGGGGGCCTGGGATCATGTGGAGGCTGACCCTTGACAGATGGGCTCAACTCCTGCCTTAGCTATGTGACTGTGGTCAAGGTATTTGGCATCTCCAAGAGTCTACCTCCTTCTCAAATGAGGGGAACCCTGTTCCCTGCCTCTCAGGGTGGCTGAGAGAATTTGGTGAAGATGACAGATGTGAATCTTCAGCTGTCCCGGAGTCCAGATGCAGGAGTTCAGAGAGTGCAAGGATCTTGCCTGAGTCGTCCAGCAATAAACAGACCCCCTTTTCTCCGACTCTGAAGGAGCCTCAGTCAGGCGCAAAAGCATGCTTCTGGAAGGGCTTGTGGGGATTTTCCAAGAACAGCTTCATCCAGCTGGAGAATTCCATTCCTGGCCCTGATGCCCAGGGCCCAGGCTAAGGAAGGGACGCTCCAGCTCACTCCGGTTCTGCCCAGCTACTGTTTCTTGCCTACAAGGCTCAGGCTGGGTGCCCCATACCATGTTCTCTTGCTATTTGCTATGGGGTCTGAGGAGCCAGAATCTGGTAGGTCCCCCTCAAGGCCCTGGCACAGTGAACAGTGCTGAGCACACAGTTGGTCCCCTCCTGACCTCTGATCCCTTCTAGCGGCCTGCCCTCTTCTTCATCCAGCACGTCCTAGAATTTTCCATGGACCCAGCCCCCGCCCTCAGACTCACCCCAGCTAAATACAGATAAGCTAGCATGATGAACACTGACTTGGAGACAGGTGGATCTGATCCAGCTTAGGGTGAGAGTTGACAAAGGCATTTGGAGAGGGGGAGGGTAGCCAGGCGTGACAACTGCCTGGATAAAGGCCAGGAGGTGTGGCAGGGCTCAAGGGATTGGGACACACTGTAAAGTTTCCTTAAGGCTGAAGCACAGCTTTGAGGCAGCTTGATGGGCGTTGAGGCCGGAAGATTTGTGGGGGCAAGTTGAACTGAATTTAGTTATTTGCTGAGCTGGAATTGAAGCCTGATCCCTTTCCCAGGCCAGACCTCTTGCCTCCAGAACTACTCCCACCAGGGTTTTGTCCAGAAGCAGAGGATGTCCTCTCTAGGAAGGCCTAGCTAGCTGATTGGAATCCCAAGACATTCCGGGTAGAGGTACGGCCAGGGACTCGGCTCAGCTTTTCACAAGGTGGCTGTCTCTGGGATGTTCCTAGTGAGTGATGGGACACTCAGACCTGCTAGAATCAACGTTCTTGAAGGGTCCCAGCTGGGCCCCAAGACTCCCCAGACCCACTCTACCTCTCCAACACCTGTGCCCTATCAAATTCTGGCCTCTGTCTCTACCCTGTGGAGGAAAGCATGGCCCCCCACCACCCTGAGACTGGCGCCAAGGTTTATGAGCCAATGCAGAAAGCTTTGAGAGCCATATGGGTGGAAAAAGTTACCCGGTTCTAAATCAGCCAGGCTTGGGGTGATGTCATCTCCTTCCCAAGATAGTCACACGCCCCTCCTCCACTCACCAGCCACTGGCCAATGGGGTAAGTCACAAGGGAGTTGGTGGAAGTGCATGGGTGAGGGCTGGGGGAAGTGTTTCAACTGGGGTCACACTATACATTCTGTTTTGTGAGCTGACCCCCAATTTACAGTATTTGCAATTATCAGTTTCTTGTGAAATAAACTATAAAGAGATTTTCCACCACCACTTTTTCTTTTCTCAATTACTTTTAAAGTCTACCAGGATGGATGCACCAGAATCTCTTTGTCTAGCTCTCACTGAATCGGACAAGAGTACATGTCAGCAGGGACCAGTTTCTCTTTCTTTCTTTCTTTTTTTTTTTTTTTTTTGAGACAGGAGCCTTAAGCTGTCCCTCTGGGTAAAGTGCTGTGGCATCACAGCTCACAGCAACCTCCAACTCCTGGGCTCAAGCAAGTCTTCTGCCTCAGCATCCTGAGTAGCTGGGACCACAGGTACCCGCCACAACACCCGGCTATTTTTTGGTTGCAGCCATCATTGTTATTTGGCGGGCTGGAGTTTGGATTCGAACCTGCCACCTTTGGTGTACGTGGCTGGCACCTTAGCCGATTGAGCCACAGGTGCTGAGCCCAGTTTCTCTTTCTTACAAATGCCAATGTCATGACCATTTTTGTTCAAATTCCCTTTTGCAATTGACTCTCTCTGGCTCTCTCTTCTCTCCCACCACATCCTCTCTCTCCATCTGAGATAAATTCTGATAGGTGCTGGGTGCTGGGTGGTAGGGCAGGCCTTACTGTGTATCTGAGGAGTTCTAGGTCCCTTCCAAAGCCAGAGGTGCCTGGCCCAGGGCAGGGAGCAGGATCAGAGACCAGCCCAGGACCATAGGGTCAGGATAATAAGGCAGGCTATGGTCTGCTGACCCCTCCACTCTTGCCTTGTCGAGGCAGACACCCCTGAGCTTGTATCCTCTGGCCCCAAGGGTTAGGCTTATCAGGCTACAGGAGAACATCATGCATAGGGTCTTCTCTGACCCATGTTGGAGTTTGCATCCACACAGCTCCCTACTCCAGACACAGGCAGAGGTCCCGCCCCTGGGTGGGACCTCCCCCAACTCCATCCAATTCACATCTTGCTAAGTATTTCCCTGGTTTCTATTAGATTGCTTCAATGGACCAATAGCTCACTCCTTTCTAAGTGGCTGCCAGGCCTTTGAGGAGCAGGTAGAACATGCTTTTTATCAAATGAATAAATAATCAGCAGAAGTGCATGATTACTAAGATTTGGAGTCAGACACCATGGTTTTCGGAAACTCAGCTCTGCACTTACTAGTTTTGTGACCTTGAGCACATCATTGTACATCTCCAGGCTCAGTTTCTTTGACTGTAAAGTGGGTTAATAATACTTGCTCTTAGGGTTGTGTGAGGATTAAACAAGATAATCATATATGTAAAGTGCTCGATATGGCACCAGACATGAGCATATCCTCACAAATATGACCCAGTTTATTACCACAATGAATTAAGTCCCTGCTATGTCCAACTAACAGGAGAGACTTCCACAGCTGGAAGCAGGTCGTGTGGCTGAAGTACAAGTGGAAGAGGTGGGAGATGAGGTCGAAGGGTGGACAGGGTCAGATCACTCTTGGCTTTGTACATCATGAAAAGACTGAGACATTTTTCTGATTCCTTGGAAGCAGGGGAGGGTGGTGGGGGCAGTGATGGGAGGATGTCCATGAAGGTGCTTTCTTATTGTTTTGTTGTTATTGTGTTTTATCATTTTGAGACAGAGTCTCACTCCATCACCCTGGGTAAAGTGCCATGGCATCATAGCTCACAGAAATCTCAAACTCTTGGCCTTGAGCAATCCTCTTGACTCAGACTCCCAAGTAGCTGGGACTATAGGCACTTGCCACAATGCCCAGTATTTTTTTTTTTTTTTAGAGATGGGGTCTTCCTCTTTGCTCAGGCCGGTCTCAAACTAATGAACTTAGGCAATCCACCCACCTTGGCCTCCCATTGTGCTAGGATTATAGGTGTGAGCCACCGAGCCCATCTTTAAATTAATTTTGTTTAATTTTAAAATAATTAGTAAAAAATTCTAACATACGCTAGTACAGTGACTAGTATAATAAAGCCCCTTGTAACATCTACCATATTAACCAGTTACAGTCCACAGTGTTGCTTTTTTTTTTTTTTTTTTTTGAGTCAGAGGCAGAGTCTCATTATGCTGCCCTTGGTAGAGTGCAATGGCATCACAGCTCACAGCAACCTCAAACGTTTGGGCTTAAGTGATTCTCCTGCCTCAGCCTCCCAAGTAGCTGGGACTACAGGCACCCGCCATAATGCCCAGCTATGTTTTTGTTGCAGTTGTCATTGTTGTTTAGCTGGCCTGGGCCAGATTTGAACCCTCCAGCCTCAATGTGGCTGGCGCCCTACCCACTGAGCTACAGACACGGCCCACAGTGTCACTTTTGCTGGACAGCAGGTCCTTGAATATACATGGAACATTGTTCCATTCAACATCATTATAACACTAATTTAAAAAATATCAATTCCAGGCCAGGGGCACTACTTATGTGGAGTTTGCGTATTCTCTCGTCTTCATGGGTTTTCTCTGGGTACTCTGGTTTCCTCTGATATACCAAAGGTGTGTACATTTGGTTCACTGGCATGTTCACATGGCTGTGTGTAGTGTGAGTGCAGCCTGAGATGGGATGGCATCCTGAGCTGCCGGGATAGGCTTTGGCCATCAGTGACTCTGAACTGGAATAAATGGGTAAGTTGGTCTCATACTTGTTTTTATTGATCTTTCTTTTCTTTTCTTTTTTTTCGATGCAATTGTCATTGTTGTTTAGCTGGCCCCGGGCTGGGTTTGAACCCGCCAGCCTCGGTGTATGTGGCCGGCTCCCTACCCATTGAGCTATGGGTGCCACCTATTGATCTTTCTTAAATGTACGCATAGCTCATATTTATTTATTTATTTTCAAGATGGAGCAATCCTTTATTTTTATATACTTTGATAAAGAAGTTTTCAGGCTCAGCACCTGTGGCTCAAGTGGCTAAGGTGCCAGCCACATACACCTAAGGTGGCAGGTTCGAATCCAACCCGGGCCTGCCAAAACAACAATGATGGCTGCAACCAAAAAATAGCCAGGCGTTGTGGCAGGCGCCTGTAGTCCCAGCTACTTGGGAGGCTGAGGCAGGAGACTCGCTTGAGCCCAGGAGTTGGAGGTTGCTGTGAGCTGTGATGCCATGGCACTCTACCCAGGGGGATAGCTTGAGGCTCTGTCTCAAAAAA
>CAUYQV010043687.1:0-18881 GCA_963574575.1 Galagoides demidoff | reverse complement strand
TGTTAGTCTGGATAGAACCAAACAGCAGATGGGGGGCGGGGCCTGTGGCTCAAAGGATTAGGGCACTGGCTTCATTTGCTGGTGGTTGTTGGTTAAAACCCAGCCCTGGCCAAAAACTGCAAAAAAAAAAAAAAAAAAGGCAGAAGAAAGATGAATTTGCTCAAGTTAGGGCACTCTTCTCTTCCTGCCCTTGTACATCAGATCTCCATGTTCTCCCACCTTCGAAATCTGGGGACTTGCACCCGTGGCCTCAAACCCCAGTTTCTCAGGCCTTTGGCCTCAGTGTGAGAATTCGGCCACCAGTGATTCAGGTTCTGAAGCCCGTGGGCTTGTACTGAGCTATCTATGGCTCTCCAGCTTTTAGGCCTACAGTGGGACTTTAGCCTTCATAATTAAGTGAGCCACTTTCCTCAATATATCCTCTCATCTCTCTGTCTCTGTCTCTATATCTTATTGGTTCTGTCTTCTTAGAAAGACTTAGCTAAAAGACTTCTTTTCTTTCTTATTTTTTTATTTTTTAGGATTCATTGAGGCTACAAAGATTTAGGTTACACTGGTGGCTTTTATTAGGTAAAGTTTCTCTTATAATATGTCCTGCCCCCAGGAGGTGCACTATACACTGTGACCCCTATCCCCTCTCCTCCCCTCTCCTTGCTCCCTCCTTCCCCTACCACCCCCTTGTATTAGATCATCTACTGCCTTCAACACAGACTTCTAATCAGTTTTTTTCTAACCAATCTTGCCTTGAATTTGCACTTATTTCCTGATTCCCAATAGCGTAAACTTCAGTGATCTTACATAATGAAAAACTCATTCTTCTATTTTATATGGTGCCCACCCTCCCACCCCTGCAATTTTGATCTGACCGAGGCTCCCTGATATTCTTAGCATAATCCACATGTAGGGAAACATCAGTGAGGGGCCCAACATGAGAATGACAGCAGACTCATAAGGGGCAAGTGACGGGACATCAGTGAAAGGACTCTTTGAAACTAGCACGGGCTGGCAAAATCACCCTGGGAGTAGCAAAGGTAAGAAAGATGTTTATGACCTAAATCCTAAATAGGGAAGAAGAAGGAACTGTTCCTAAAATCTGAAGGGAGTATCTGTAGATATAAGAGACAATTCTCAGACGAGATCTCTGAGAGACAGCCAGGGTGTAAATACAGGTAGCCAGGAAATAAATAGACCCCAACTCCAATTTCTAACTCCCTCAGATATCCTTAGTGCTTCAGTTTCACTGCACTCAGCATAAAGCAGTAGAGAGTCAAAGACTGTGGTTATTCAAGTCAGCCTCTAAGAACGCAAGATGGACCCAGATCTGGAGGAGAAATGGAGCTATCTAGGATGGGGCAAAGAGAAAATCATCACCAGTGCACCAGCCCAGGAACTCTTCAGTTCTCCAATTCCACAGCCTTCCTGGATGTGCAACTCTATAAACTGCTTTGATTTCAAAAAGTTTACCTAACACTACTGGGAGAATTATGTAAATAGAATAGTTTGGCTGAGCAGTGACTAAGGAGAGAGGGAAACATGACCTCCATCTGCAAGCAGTGGTGGGAATGGAAATGATTTCCTCTGGGAACTCAGCTGGGATTACTGTTAAATCATTTGTATACTGTTAAATGAGTTGCGTGCTGGTGGGGCAAAGAGGTCTTGGAACTGTGTTTGCTGGCTTTCTCCCTACCTCCATCATTGTCTACAAGCATTTGAAAGGTTGAAAAAACAGCCAGAGAAAGCTCTGATTCAAGGTGATAGAACTGGAAGTAAGGTAAAATCAGGAGAACGATATTAGAGGTTAGAAAACATGAAAGTGTTCGTGGCGGTAGAAGTTAATCTTTTATTAAAATATTCTAAAGGAATAAATTATGGGGAAAGCTCTCCTTTTGCATATTTAATCTCAGCATGAAGAGAGCTCTAAAAGCTTACTATTGAAAATAATCTTTTTTTGTAGGAAAATATTATATCGTTTACTTCTTGTTTGTATATGTAACAAGTACACTTAGTCAGATTAACAAGCTTTAGAAAGCTTTCCATTTAGGATATAGCTAATTGATATTTACTTTATCATCTGAAACACAATTTCTGGTACTAAACATTTTTAAACATCGGAAGATAAACATTCTTTTTTTCCCTTTAGGTAAAATGCTAAATATGTAGTTTTAAAAAATCTAACTTAATAAACATTTTATGAAAAGAGCTTTTGGTATGAGGCTTGCTATCAAGGACTATATTTAAAACATTTTATTAGTCTTCCTATTAAAATTTCAGTTGAATTAAGCATATCTCACGTATCTACTCAAGCTAATATTTTCCCGGTTTAAGGCATTTCTGTCTGACCTAATGAGTTCTTGTTGACAAAAAAAAAAAAAAAAAAGTTTTATATTTCACTGCTTCTCCTACAAGCCCCGCAGTCGCTTGAGCATAAATTTGAAACTAAAATTTGATTAGACAAAGTTGTATAATCATAGCAGTTAATAGGACTAATCATACTGTGTCAGACAGTGTTCTAAGGCCATTAGATTTTTTAATCCACTTAAACCTCTTAAAAACTTTATGAGATATTTCTGTCTTTGCATATGAAGAAACTGAAGTTTGAGAGACTACGTGAGTTGCCCAAGATTATGCAAGAGCCAGGTTTTAAATCTGAGAAATCAAACACCCGACTTTGGTTCCTTCACCTCAAAGCCAGACGATCTTAATGGTTGACATCAAGTGAGGGACAGGATATTAGGTTGTCAGCTGAGAATTCTTATATGTTCTTATGTAATAAAATACCATGATAAAATTTTTAATGTTTTACTGTTTTAAAAAAACATCTGCGGTCTTTTTTTAATGTTTGAAAAAGGCAAAGAGAAAAACTATGTTTTAATTTCTTGGTTTGATGCATTGTTTCCTTACTATTTATCCAATGTCTAAAATATGCTATAATTATAAAGAAAACAACCAGAGTTTATTCCATAATGCAATGCTTTTTAAACCTTCTCTAAAAATCTTTGCTTAAACAAGACTGTGAGCACTTAACATGTAAAATCGAGTAGGGGGTTAAAATACTTTACACCTGTGATTCTGAGAAGAAAAAGTAATTCTGGAAGATAAACTGCTAGAAAGACTGAAACCAAGGAACTCCTCTCCCATGGCTGTTCCCCGTTTCCTTTTACATGTCCTGGCTGACATCGACTTGACTAACCAGGACAGACTAACAGGCTATCTGCAGTTTACAAACAACTGAAAAATTTAAGTAGCTTAACACGATGAAAGCTTTTTTACCATTTGTCATCTTATAGCTCAGGTAAGTTGCAATGATTAGAGGGGGTCTCTGCTTCACAAAGCCTGGCAGAAGAAGGACCCACCATTTTCAGGGCATGGAATTTAACATCCAGCCAACAGAGTAGAGAAAAAGCACAGGGAGGGTCATACCCTTTCGTAACTGCTTTATCCTGGAAGTGCCAAGTGACACTCTGCTCACATTTCATTGGTGAGAACTAGTAACATGGTGCCATCCTGATGCTGGCAACCGTCGTTTAGCTGTATGCCCAAGAAGAGAAAATATGTTTGGTGGGCATCTCTATCACAGGGCGATTTTCAATTGCAAATTGAAATCTGTTTTAAGTAAAGCACCATGGTAGGCACTAAACATGGAAAGGCAAATTAAACATGGTTTCTGCTTTCAATGAGCCTTCTATCTAGAAGTGGAATTTAGTTGAATAATTACATATGAACTTATGATAATAGTTAAGCTTACCAACAGCTTACAATATACCAGGTAGGGTTCTAAGAGCTTCATAGGAATTAAATCCTTTGTAATTAATGAGATGTCTAGTATTCTTATCCCCATTTTATAGATGATCAAACTAAAACAAAGAGTAAGTTGCTCAAGGAGGCCTGGCTATTAAACCCCGGAGCCAGGCTGCGAACTTAGATGAACTTCAAACTCTATGATGTTTAGAACAATCAGTGCCGTAAGAGGAACACCATTACGGTGGATATGTGCCTTTGTGAGGGTGGAGTAGTTTGTGATGGTGACATGTGGCCATCAATCTGTGGTCTTCACTGAGGAGCAGGTCAACTGTTCATAAATATCAGGTATTTTTGTAGTTGTAGTAGGTTTCCAACCAAAGGTAACATTTTCCAAAAGACTTTAAAGGAAATGGGCATTTTGGCAAATGAGAAATTAATGTGAATGAACCTTCTTCCAAAGTCATGAGAAGGTTTTTAAAAATGGTACAAATACAAAGATTAGAAAAAGAAATGGAAGGTGTCTGACAAAAGTTCCGTGGTTGTGTGAGGAAGGATTTGGGGCCAACTTATTTGCCCCTCCGTACCTTCCAATAGGCTTCTGTCCACTCTCCTTTCACTCCGACTTTCCATCAACAGGTCCTTTCATTTGTTTTACTCAAGTAGAATCCAGATCTAAAGTCGCTTCATTCACAATGTAATAGAAAGAGCTTCAAATAGGAGTCAGGGAACCAGGGGACTTCTGGTCCTGCCACTCACCCCTTTTTGATCTGGGACAAGATACTTAGACTCTTGGGCCTCAGATTCCTTCTCTTTAAAAAGAAAAAGTAAAAATCACTCATCTGTACAGCTTCTACGTAGGGTTCTTCACAGCATCTGAAATGTGAAGATCTTAATGCCTAGTAATTTTTAAAAAGTGTTTCCCTTGCTTCCTCATTTTGGGGCAACCTCATGCTGTGTGCCAGATTAGTTTTAAGATATAACTGTTTCTGTTTGCATTCTTTATATGTAGGTGTTAATTCTGAGTTTGAGTTTAAATATTTCGATGTAAACTGATCTTGTTATACCATTAACCTTTCTCTTTACACATTTCATTGACTTTTCTGTTTTGTTTACAGGACGACTTTTTCACAGTGTAATTTGGCAATGGGATCATGGAAAATTTTAGGATATGAAGACATCCATAGGAAAGATGAGTGGGAGTGTGTTTTCCCGGATTTAATTGAGGCAATTTAAAAATCAGACTCTGACAATAATGTTAAGAAATAGCATACTTTATTGATGAAAGGTTCTGTGGCTATTTTAGTAAAAGATGAAAATGAGAAATAAAATGAGTTAGACCTTGGCTGTGAAAAGCAAATGCTATTTTATCTATTTTCTGTAGTTAAGACACAGAACTGTTTTATCTATTAAATGAAGCTGGAGCATGCTATCATCAACGCACCACACACAAAAAGAAGTCTATGAAAACTTCAGTCATTTTGATCTCAGCATGATGATACCCCCTGTGTGGTTTTATAATTCTCAATTAAAATGAGTAATTCAGGGAAAGAACAAGTCCCATGAGGGAAGATGCCAAGGAAGAATCCTAATGTTAAAGAAACATTTTCTTATGGTAAGCCTGTTACAGTGGTTGCTGATGCTTCAAACTTACCTATACTCAAATTCTTTGAGTTTTCATCCTAGTAGTAGTATAAACATATTCGGTAACATAATTTTAAAATGGCTACTGTTGTCTTCATTCTATTTTTTTCTATTAAAATTATCCTAGCTGATGAACACATCTTTTGGTTATTTATGTTATTGATAGTAATATATGTAGGACTAGATCCATAGCTGCTATGAATTTTTCTGCTTCCAATTTCATACATCCTACCAGTGTGTATGCTGTTTCTCTGCCATTTTGCTAGAGTTTGCCACACATGTCTAATTCATTCTGCAGAATAATCCAATATGGTGCAAGTAAGTGAAGTGAGCTGCCTAAAGCCACACGGATTATAAGTGTTCAAAATTTAATCTGAAATCTTGTTAAGTCTTTTTCTATGCATGGTATGGTCAGACACTTGCTCACTCATTTTTTATATCTTCAAATGATGGTCTGGCAAAATCCTAAGAATCTTTGAGTACATAGGCACTGGATCAGATTTAAAGAATGGATCAAGTAGATTGTTATGCTACAAAGAACATGTAGAGGGATCAACTCTTTCCTGTAGTAGGATTGCAAGGCTAAAGGGCAGGACATCTTCCTCACCAGCCACTGTAGTAATTACATGTCTTGTATTCTAGGTGTTTTGAAACTGAACCACAGACCTCAGGTAAAACGCAAAAGTCAGCATAGAAAGACAAACACATTATAGTCTTAACCATTAACACTTTAAACTGAATAATTTTTCAAGTCTTGTCCCAAGGGCAGGGAATATAGATCTGAAGAACTGAAATAGTGAATTGAAAGATTATAGATTCGGAGATGCTGGAGAGTGAAGAGCTAAGAGGCTTTCAGTATGGGTTTCCCTCATGGTACCAGCTGGCACAGAGAGCACCTTTTCTTTTGTGAATTAATAAGACTTTCCTTTTCCAAGGATGGATTACAAAAAGGCACTCTTTCTGGATTTTCGAACTGTAAGAGGCATTCTTTCCCCCAGGATGGTGTAGCCTCAAGCCAGGGTTGAATGAGGGGACTGTGAGTCTCACATATTCCCCCTTGGCCGATTACCTTTATATACAAATTCCACAACCTTACTTGGAAGCCATAGGTGTTCTAGAGGGCCAATGGATGGCTGGAGGTCATGAGGCCCTGGGAAAGGGATGAAGATTATGCTTATTGTAGAATTGGGAACCAAATTTATTTAAGGTTGAACTTTACTCTTGTCATTGGGAGATCCTGGGAGCAAGGAGCTCTGGCAACATTATACTGTTAGAAGCTCACTGAGGTTCCACCTTCTAAAATAGGAATAGGACTCAGTGTGACAAATACAGGATCTATTTCAGGCAGAACCTTGGTTATTTAAAGATATTGTTCCCTCTGTATTGAGACTAGAAAAGGGTCTAGGTGTTCTTGATTATTCGTTAAAGGGGTATGAATCATCACAGAATTTTAACCTATCTCCAGTGACCACTGTAACAGATTGCAAAGATTTTGAAACTCTTTTTAATGAAGATGCTACTTTAATTTCCCAATAAAGGCTTCAGGTTTCTCTTTAGGCACCAGGTTTTGATAATTCTTGAACTTGTTAATAATATTATATATGATATATTCTGAACTATTTTTACTCTTCTAGTGGCAGTAATAACTATAAAAGTAATGTATTTTATTATGTAAAAATCTGAAAATATAAAAACACTAAGAAGGATATAGAAATTAATTTATAATTCCACTAAGGGATAGAAGCCCTGTCTGTCCCAGACTTGTATTGATGTGCTTTGTGTCTGCCATTGTGTTTGTCTCTGCTTAGTCAAAATCAAGAACTTCATAGGTGCTGTCTGTTCCATGTTAAAACCAGGAGGTCTACTACTGACCAAATAGCAAGGCTGATTCAGTCATAAATCTTAGACCAAGTCCCTCTTCTTTTATCTAGCCTCATATTCCTTGATCCTTTTCGTCTATTCATTCTGGCCATTTTTGCAACAGTTATTTCTGACATTCAGTTTCTTGGTGACAACTTGATTTTAGTGGAAATAACTAGAGCCAAATTATTTCTATGAACTGCTTTAATTTTTTTTTTAGTCTTCAACGATATCCTCCCTCAGCCCTGGGAAACAAAGCAATCCCGCTGTTGGTATGCACGTAGCTTCATTTATCCAAGTAGGTCACTCATTTCAATCCTCACACCAAGGAAATATTAAGGGCCCCTGTCTCAGAAGCTTTGTCATCATCATTTTGAAGAAGAGTCTGAAGTGTTGTGAGAAGGTCTTACGATTAGGACTGAGTGGTGATGTGCAGAAATAATGTGGGTTTTGTAGTGGAGGACAGAAGGAAGGAGGAATGGAGAAAGGTGAAATATTTATACTACAGAGGCTAGAAGGAAGAATGAGAACATTTAAAAATTTTCCATTCATTGTTCCCTAGCATCGATATTGTACGTAGATAAAAAGGCCAAAATAAGCATGAATTTTGTTTTAATTAACTCTCTAAGATTTGTCTACTATGGAGTTGCCCCCTCCCACCTTCATCTGTTATTTCATTCATTTTAGGGCCATAAATATTATTAATCCCCAGAGATTTCTTTCTGCTTCCTTTACTTAATTAAAGATACTCTAGAATTTATCTTATGCTACCACCAGGAGGGCACAAAAAGTGAAATATTATATTGCTAGATAGTTCATTCATTAGCATAAAATAATCAGTGGGATTGTGCGTTGGAGTTTTAAATACCTCTGCCAGGTTTCCTCTTAGAGGACAAACGCCGTCAACAGAAGAAAGCAAAAAGAAAAAGAGGGAGGAAAGAATAACAAAGTAGGGAGACAGGCAACCATGATCGTATAAACTTTTTACAAGCTAGTCTAACGAGAAGCGAGCTCAGGAATAAACTGTAATAATTCCCTGTGCAGATATCATTAGCAACAGATACAATGGCAAGTCTTCCTTCATGCGCTTCAAGCTGTGGTGCTCAGTTGGGAGACGAAGAGGGCAGCAGGGCAAGCTGTCAAAAATGAAAAAAAAAAAAGAACCACTCAAATGGTCTTCTTATATTGTACTTATTTTATTTCATATTAACGGTTTTATTACGAAAAGAAACTATGATGTAAACTTCATGTATCATTCACTTACAACATTTTATACCAAACCAAGCAGAACCCTACACTGGACAGCTCCACTATTTATATGCCTCCAAGGCTAGCTCATCCTGCCCTCTTTTTCCACCCTCAGTGCTTTTCTTTCTTTGGGGAGAGATTCTGTATCAGTGTTTCATTTCTCCTCTGGGTGGACTTAAAGGCCAGACACATTGATTATTAATCATTATATCGGGGTTTCTCTCTTTCTTGACCAATGACACAATCTGCAGAGCATGATAGGTATACTGTAACTGACATCTGTACTGGGAAAAAAATCAGGTTATGGCATATATATCTGCACTAATAAAAAAAGCCATCTTTCAAATTCTCCTTTTGTAAGTCTTACTGGAGACACCACTGTGTTACAAATGCACACGCACTGAGCCATAAATCCAGTAACAGAGACATATCTAAAAGCCCGTTTTGGGACATTCTTTACTTGGACTCTGGGGACACGCCAGGCTTAACTAGAGTCACTTACTCTTTTTCTAGGCTGTGCTGCTGATGAATACCAGGGAGAAAACTTGAAACGTGAGATTTTCTGACTCTATTATCTGACTGTGCTCTTTGATTCCCTCTCATTTTGGTATTTAGTTTTATTTGTGTAAAATTTCTCCTCAACATTATTTTTTCCACTCATGCTTTGGAAAACTTGCTAACTTTATGATGCCAGGCATATCTGAAATATATTTGTGACTGTCAGTTTCTGGTTTTCTATAATATGGCATGAATTGTCATGAGTTGCAGACCGGTAGGAATATGGTATAATGATTATGAGCGCAGATTTTTGTTCAGGCTGACCACATTCTGAATCTTGGCTCTTAACCTAAATGTGTTAGTTTGGTCAAGTTATTTGACCTCTCAGAAGTTCAGTTTTCCTGGCTATGAAACGGAGATAATAATAATACAAACCAATGTTCTGGGTTTGCATCCAGCTCAGAACCGGCCTCAGAGTAAACCCTCAATAAATGGGAATTATTATTATTATTAGGATGGCCAAATCAGAATACTTTGGAGAGAAAGTGAACAGAGTCATTGCATATAGTTTCATTATTATGCTGAAATAACAGACATAAGCAGGTACTACCTGGGGTAGAGTGAGATGTGTAGTCTGTCTGACTGTTATAGGCAGTAGCCTACCACAGTGTCAATATGGGGAAATTAAATAGTGAATTACTCATTTGGAATGTTGAGAAATATATACGGTGAGCAGAGTAATAAACCAAAGGACGGGTTTTTGTTTTTGCTTGTTCTCTTTCTTTCTTAACGTGCTTTCTGTATAAAAAAGACCAGTTTATAATTGTGCCTCCTCGTTTTTCCCATGTCCACATCCATGCAAGGGTAGGCCCTCCTTTACTTGCACCGTTTCTGACTGTAAAGGACAATATGGATTTATGCCTACTGACCTCTTGCAAGTTTTCCTCCTCTGCTGCAAAATTATGGGGAGCAACAACTTGATTTATTTCGTTAGTTTTGAACTGTGCTGCCAATAAGTAAATTGGCTCATGATAATCACAGTATTCACTTCAATTAAATGATCATCAATTGAGTTATTTGCCTTTTTGCATGCAATTTACTAGGGTCTGCTTTTCTCGTTCAATTAAAAAGTTGAAGTATATAATTTACTTGTTTCTGGGGATTACCAGTGAAGGAGCTAGAATTCTAACATGATTACCTTCAAGCTTCACCAATTTTTAAAATGTTTACATTTCTTTATATTGCACTTTATGTTTCAAATATCAATTATTTTGTGGTATGCCATCAAAATTAATTATTTCCTTATGCAAAGTCTACCTTAGAGAAAGGGAAAAATGAAATATAGGAGAAAACACATTTTGCCTAATGATTTTCTTTCGGGAAAAATATTGCTATCATGATCCTTTTTAATTAAATAAGAATTTAGCACTTTTACGTGTGTGTTCTTAATGTCAGACTCTTTGGTTATCACACTTACACCTCTGTTATTAATGCTAGCCATGGTTTGCAGATGAGGAAAAGCTAGTTATCAATGAATAATTCAGATTCCATAACTGTCAGACCTCATTATTTTAAATAGGGCCTGGTAGTTCCAGTTGTAACCAGCTAATTGCCTCGTTTAAACTTAAACTGTTAGACTATTTCACATAATTCTCAATTTAAAAAAAAAAACTTTAAATACATTTAAAATTGCTGTAATACATAGAGCAATTTGCCTTAAATCAATCTAGAGGAATAAAAGGCATTCTGCTTATGATGTCTTAAAATAAGAATTAAAATTTATTTTAATTTAATCCACTAGCTGTCATGAAATGCTTACTTAACACAGAATGAACAGAATGTTTTTAATTTACACAAAATAAATTGAGAAGATTGAAACCGAATAATTCAGTTTAAAAATTGGTCTCTTTTGTCTAAACATTTTACCCCCCCCAAAATTCAAAACCAAATGAATGGAAGGGATCAACAAAGGTTATTGCTTTCACTTTCTGAATCCCTGGCACTTTATAAGCTAAATCAGCTATAAATTAAAAAAAAAAATAAGAAATCTGTAAAGTCAGGTTGTGGCTATGGAGATGTTCGTTCAAGAGAAGCTGTTTGTTGCAAGGGACATGGGAAGTAGACAGCAGAACATGGTCACACCTCTGATCCACCTTAACGTTGGTGCCAAAGCCACACTCTCAGGTGAGGGCTCCTCCCAGCCAGGACGGAGCGTGGTGGAGCAGCAGAGCCAGGCCACCGCTGCCACGCAGAACTCCTGCTGTTAGGTCTGACAGAGGGTAAACAGGTGAAGTAGGACAGGGAGAGGGAACCAAAATGTAGTTAGGAATCAAACTGCACTAGGAAGTGTTCCCTGGAACCTTTGTAGAGGGGAGTTCCTCGGAGTCTTTTCTTGACACTGGGAAACGAGAATGGGAAGGTGGCCAAGAAATGTGCAGACAGACCTGCCCCTGTGCCGGCGATGTTTTCTCTGAGACTCCTCATCAGCCTGGTTGAAACTCAGCACTGTGCTGCTGGCACCCAGTCACTCTTCCTTTTCTCTCTTCCTCTATGGGCGTCAGAATCGCATTGTGGCTCGAAGACCCTCCATACTTGTTGCTGTGTGGGCTCCACTTGGCCATTTTTATGCATTTGCCTCAATGAATCTCTCACACATCTAATTCCCTCATGTTGTTTGCTTCTTAGAGAACCTAGACTGACACAGTATAACACAATCTCCCAGGTCTAATCAAACAATTCTATTCACAGATCTAATCCCTTTTATTTAGTTTAGTCTTCATTGAATATAGTGACCTCTGAAAGACTATGTCCTACCCAAAATGAGAATTTTCATGTAGTTGATAAGAATTATGCTTTATTTCTTTGTTTAGGCTAAGTAACCTCACACATGTGGCCTTCCTGGGACCTGTTTCCTGAGCCTTTCTAGGTTTTTCTCTCTCTCTGAAGAGATGAAGTCAAAGGCTAGGTTCTTGGGGCAGGGTGGGGTGGGGTTGCAGTTTTTTGGCCAGGGCTGGATTTGAACCCACCACCTCCAGCATATGGGACCGGCACCCTGCTCCTCTGGGCCACAGGCGCAGCCCATTCTCTAGGTTCATAATAAAACTAAACATGAATAGGTAAGAGCTGAGCATGTACAGTTCTACTATTTTGTATAAAAACATTGTCTTAAAGTCTGGTTTAACCTCCTTTTCAACAAGATCACCATCCTTTAGGAAAAAAAATTACATATATCCCAACTCTACAAAGCTTGTGACTTTGATGTGAATGTTACATTCCATTTGTAAATTTTGATTAAATGCAGTGTTGTTTCTTAATGTGGAAAGTGGACATGCTGTAACGAGGGGAAGATTTTGTAACAATTAAAAAATAGAAGCAAAGCTTTATTGTGATTGTTTCAGCTACTTAGTAAATACGATTTCAAGTCTTTTGGTCAATTTTTGTTAACCATGTCCATGGTTTGTATGTATGGAAACACCATAGCTTTCAACTAAGGAAGAGTAGAGACTTCTACAATTTTGCCTTGCTATCTATTGATATTGTCTCAGATTGAGTAGTGTCTATATCCTCCAACTTGTAAGGTTTTTTGGTGCTGTTCTAAAGATGGGAAACAGCAGCTGTGGTATATTTTTTGAGCATTTGGAAATGATTTGCTATGTTTCTAGCTAAGTTTAAAATGCTTGAAAACTTTACTATCAAAGTATTAGTCATATCGTGTTGCACTCATTAAAATGGTAGACTTTGGGAGTATGGACATTTGCATAATTTATTTTTATCTATTTTTTTTTTTTTTGAGTCAGAGTTTCACAGTGTTACTCACTGCAATGTCAGACTCCTAGGCTCAAACAATCCTCCTACCTCAGCCTCCCGGGTAGCTGAGAAAATAGCATGAACCCCTGCAGCTAGCTAGTTTTTCTACTTTCAGGAGAGATGGGATCTCATGCTTGTTCAGACTGGTTTCATAGTCCTGAGCTCAAGGGATCCTCCTGCCTTGACCTCCCAGAGTGCTAGGTTTGCAGGTGTGAGCCACTGTGTCTAGCCCACATAGTTTAGTCTGAATACCATCTTTGTATCAGCTTTGAGACCTTGTATTAGTCATACTATCTGGGTTTGTGTTTCCTTACCTATGAAACTAGTAGTGGAGTAAGGCAGGAGATGGAATTATACATCTTCTAAGACCACGTGTAGTATTTGATTTTCATGAATGCATTTGACCCACACTTTCTTTAGAGGACGTATTACCTGGATTCTTGAAGAGAGAAATTGTTCATTTGAATTTTTAATAATAGGCTGAGAAAGTACAGCATGTGGGGTTGCCCAAATTAATATCATTTTCTGAGAGGAAGTGAAAAAGAATTTATTTTTCTCTGATTCAGATGTAGGGTATTTTTATTTACTCGTTTTTGTGCTAATAAACTTCTCCCTGGCCCACTTAATCATAGTTATCACTGCACTGAGGTTTGAAGGAAGTGAAATCTGGATTACTCTTTTCTTTCAATTTACATATAACAAACAACATCTTAAATATTGACACTTTGCAGAAGGTTTGTTCCCCTTTGTTATTATGTGATCTCTGAGCAAAAACTAGTTTGACTCTGCTCTGTAACATTCTGAAAGTATAATAGGCTACCGTGAAATAATCTAGTAAATATTTTCTCCTTATGAATTCTTATATTCTGACAGGTTTGTTCCCCCAGAAAATCCAGTGAAGATGAAATACAGACACATACAATTAGTGTCAGTTACAGTTCATGGAAGCCCACGCTTTTCTCTCATTGTAATAACTGAACATTTAGGAACTGAAGGGTTTAGCATCTGTAAGCTCCGTGTCAGCATAGCTGTCTCAGATCAAGCTTCGTTTTTAAATACTGTGTTCTGAGAGAAGCCCACCCCAGTTTACGAAGGTCATGCTTGTGACCACACTCAAATACTGTAATGAAAGGGAGGCCTGGCTTGTCTATCTTGAGATGCTAGCATTGGCTTGACTCTCCGCCTATGACATGTGTGTTTAATAAAGCTGACCGTTATGTTTGGTAGCTGACTTAATTCTACCAAAAAAAAAAAAAAAAAGAAAGAAAGAAAGAAAAGAAAACCAAATATGTTGAACATGAATATACTACATTCAGCATTTCAGATAATTATATAAATACAACATAAAAGGTGTTAATGTCAAGCTCAGAATTTATCCCTCCTCTATGTGCTGTAGAATCCTGTTGTATAGCAAACACTTTCTTATTGTAAGCATTTAATCTAATTGACTTTGTTGCAGAGGAATGAAAATAGATGTTTTTGGTTATACTCTGCTTTTTAAGAAATTTGTAAAATTTAGATTTTAAACCCATTTACTGTAGCATAGTATTTTGTTGCATTAGAAATGAAAGACTTAAGATTTACAAAGTACAAGAAAGGAGGACATAGAGTTACTAACTAAGTGTTCATGTGGATACCTTCTGGGTTGGGTGATCCATTTTGATCACTGTTAACCATTGAGAAGAAGTTGATAATCTAGGACAAGTTTCAGAGGATTAAGAGTGATCCCTTTGTGCTGATAAAGCTGATTCAAGTCACAGATTTCTTTGAAATCACTGGAGCCTGGTTGTGGTGAGAATCCAGAAGACCACCTAGGTTTATGATATGTGAAAAAGTTGGAACATTCTCAAAGTCAAGCATTGGAATTTTGTAGAATGACTTCTTACGGTCACTGTTAACTACTGTTCTATTTAAGACGAATCCCTTTCTCCAATTACAATATTGTGACAATTGGAAGGGTTCAGGAAAAAAGTAACGCTAGTTTCATAAGCATTGAGTGAGGGTTTTAATGTAGACCACATGCCTCTAACACATGGTGCAGATGGAGTGCAGGCACACCTGAGCAATTGACTAGGCCTGGCAGTTGGTGTTTATGCTGTAATTTTAAAATAGCCATTCATTAGCCAGGGGTGCAGGTGTGTGTGTGTATGCATGTTTAAAGGCAGTTAAGAAAAATATTATTTTCTACTATTTCACAGAATATGAAGGAGCATACTTTAGCATAGAATATTTGAGAACTTATCTTGTTGCTGTCCTCAGGCCCTGACCTTTCAGACCTCCGTACTCAATATGGGGAACAGATGGTTCGTGGGGGGATCTTTGTTTCCTCTTCTGTCATTTTCCAAAATGGTGACTTTCCACTTTCACTTTTTAAAAAATAATTCTTTTAATTCCCCCCAAATTCTAGTAGCAATAACAATGGCTCGAAGGCACAAGCTGAAGAGTGTAACAGAGAGGAACACTACTTGGCAGTCACACTTGACACTGTGATCTTTCAACTCGACATTAGAAACTCTGTTTTTCAGTTCTCAAGTTCCTGTCCACTGGGAAACAAACAGCTTTTCAAGTCTTCCTCAAACAGAGACTAATACAATAAAATAATCAATAATCAATTATGCACACACACAAGTTTTTTAAACCTGAGCTGTGCCATTCAGGAGTGCTCATACCTACAGTCAGAAAGATTCTGCCTCGGAAAAAAAGCTGCCAGCCATGCGAGGCAGCCTGCCCACGTGAATGACACCTTTTAGCCGTGTAGCTCAACTTATTAGCTCTTTTCTATTATTGTGCTGTGTATCATCCAACAACAGCATTGCTTTATTCCAAGGAATAAATTATCCTTATTGCAGTGGAAAATGAATTTGTTACTCACTGTCATTCCAACAGGTCTCTAGTGTCTGGAGCACCTCTGTCATTGGACATTTTCCTTCATTCTGCAATTGTAGAATTGAGTATTCAACCATATGTATAGCTCTCCCTCACTGTGTGCTGGAGGGTATGTGAAATATGTATTTTTGTCTGTGCAAATCTTAAGTGATTCTAGTTCTAGTTGTTAGAAGGGGTGAGATTCCTCTTGAATTAGTGTTAATTCTCTTTTTATAAAGTTTAATGATGGAAACATTCAAATATATAGACAGTTGAGTAAAGAGAATCACACAATGAACCTCTGTGTGTGCATTACCCAGTTAACAATGATCGACACATGACGAATCTTCTTTCAAATGTCCCCACTTACTCTCCCCCTGTTATCACTGGGTCATTTCTGAACATACTGCCAACATCATGTCATTTCATCCATGGACATTTCAGTATGAATCCTTAAAATATAAAGACTCTTATATAACATGATAGCATTATCATATCTAAAATAATTCTTAGCATCAATAAATATCTAGTCAGTATACACATTTCTTTTATTGTCACATACTTTTTAATCCCAGTTGGCTGCTTGTTCAAATCTGAATCCAAATGAATTCCAAATATTGCATTTAGTTCATATGCTTCTTCAGGTACTTCAGGTCAACAATTTCTTTTCCTTTTTATTGTAATTTATTTTTAGAAGAAACATTAATTTTCTATATGCTAGATTTTGTAGATCACATCCTTGTAGCTGTTAAACGTGATCCTCTGTCCAGATGGGATTAGATTTCCGTGTGAGTTTTTGCAAGGCAGTTGTACAAGTGGTGGAATCTATTGTCAACTGTACTCTTCTAGGGGCTCATATTAGCTGCCGTGTGTCTTCTTAGGATATGTAGATTTGGTCTGGGTCTAGATCTTTGTGCCGGTTCTTGATCAGGTTTTCAATCCATGATTTTTATAGTTATTGTTGATCGTTGTCTAGCTCCAATAATTCACTAAGGCATTGTGTCTATTTTAGTTTTCTAAAACATCTACAAACAATTATTTCAGTTCATGTAATATGTTTTTTGAGGAGACCAGGGTGATACAACCAGAAAGATAATGGCAGTTTCTAACATTTTGCTTCTCCTAGGGGGTAGGGGGGCAATATGGAAGCATTTCGATAATTTTTTTTTTCCTATTTCAGTCAGTCACTACTCCAAACATAACCATTTTCCAATACAAATGACAATGAAGTTAACATTCCTAAAAATACTGTTATGTGACTTTTGCTGCTATGAAGGCAATAGCTTACTTTAATTGAAAATCATGCCTTTTTTCCTCTTGAGCTAAGATATAAGTAATGATTGTTTAGTGCATTTAACATGATTTCTCATGTATTATGTCACTTCATGCTCACAGCAATTCCATGCCATAAACAAGAAGAAGATACTTTTCTCTGTTTTACGGATGTGGAAATTGAGGTTCAGAGAGCAGAAATTACTTTCCACTGTTATCCAATGAGTTGGTGGCAGAACTGAGATCAGACCTTGGGTTCTTTACTCTAAATTCAGTGCTTTTTTTCTTGTGATACTTGAGTTATCTCTAGATTCAAGCTAGTAATATACACTGGTAAGCCAAAAGAAAAATAGGAAACCAATAACATGCTTTATAAAACTAAATATAATTAAATGATACCTATACATAAAACATTAATTGCTTATAATAATTTTCATGAACCATGAAAAAGTAGAAGCTGTCTGCCAATTTTCATTTTGTATTACTCTTTTTACTGCATTAGCACATTCTCAGAACTCCTTTGAATCTCTAATACATGACAGGGACAGGGGATGAAAACATAAATATTTCCTCTCCACTGGAAGACTTCGTGGCATGGTGCAAGGAAAGAAGATACACCAGGAATTAGAGTATAGAGTAGTAAAATGATAGCTTTTAGGCTTCAAAAATTATCAATTTTGGCTTAACCCTATATTCTATCTCTCTTTTTAGTCAGCATATCAGGTAACTAAGAGTTAATGAATTTTAAACATGTAAGATGCATTTTACAAATACAGTGGGCAGCTTTTAGTACAATTAATTCTATTTGTTTTTAGGGGGCGGACTTGGGTACTTGTAAAATTTTCCTTAAGTCCTTTCACCCAAGGAAATGACCTTCTCAGGATGATTCTCAAGGATCCACTCTTAGGTGGCTGTTGTGTCTGAGGATGGCCTTAGCATTTACCTGTCACAAAAATGGGCCAGAGCTATGTGACACCACTTAGGGAGATGTGAGCCCCAGAGCCATCCACGGGACTGACTTGTGCAGACTCAAGCTGTCATCTTACTCCTGCCCCTAAAGAGTAGGGGACACATTTCAGATCTAGTAGGTCTATTTGTGGATCACAGTTGCTACGGTACCTTTCCTAACTGAGAGTGAAGCAAAAAAGCACAATTTTTGAGGGGTCCTCAACATTGGAAAATTACTTGAATGAGTTGTTGACATGTTTTCTGAAAAAAGCACTGACATCCTCCTAGAGGAAATTTTCGTTCTTGTTAGAAAAACCAATAACAGAAAACATTAACTGATAGTATAAAAAAAAGTGAGAGAAAAAAATAATATGAACATTCTGTGAGTACTAACATATTGAATAAGTTTAACGCTATAATGTCACCTGTGCCTGCCTTAAAGGCTACATGGATATCATAAGTCTTGGGTCTTAAAGATGCTCTTAAGCACATGAATAGGCAAGTATAAAGTATTCTAGTACTCTTGATGTCTTTATCACCTGCCCTAACCCTTGCATTTTACTTGAGCAAAATTTTTAACAGGACATAAAATTTTGGATTTTTTTAGATTTTTTTATTAACTGTGTACATAATGCAATCACAGGGTACAGTGTGGTGTTTTCATATACATTTTGAAATACTTTCATCAAACTGGTTAATGTAGTCTTCATGTCATTTTCTTAGTTATTGAGTTAAGACATTCATACTTTGCTTTTAGAAAGATTCACTTATATCCTTGTAGGATAAACCATAGAAGTGACCCCTCCAATCACCCTCCCTCCACCCATTGACCTGCCTCCACTCTCCTTCCCACCTCCCCATATTCTAAGGCTATAATTAGGTTATAACATTCCTATGAAAGCTATAAATTAGTTTCAAAATAGGGCTGTGTACATTGGATACTTTTTCTTCCATTCTTGAGATACTTTGCTAAGAAGAACATTTTCCAGCTCCATCCATGT
>CAUYQV010043686.1:0-23303 GCA_963574575.1 Galagoides demidoff | reverse complement strand
AAATGGCCAGGCGTTGTGGCGGGCGCCTATAGTCCCAGCTACTTGGGAGGCTGAGGCAGGAGACTCACTTGAGCCCAGGAGTTGGAGGTTGCTATGAGCTGTGATGCCATGGCACTCTACCCAGGGGGATAGCTTGAGGCTCCATCTCAAAAAAAAAAAAAAAAAAACATCCACAAGCATGAGAGTTACCTCTTCTACCACGGTTGCACTTACCAAGTAGACTAACATTTGCAGTTGGAATGACATTATCTACTTTGAGATAGCTTCACCTATTGAGGCATTAGGACTACCAATAACATCAAAGAATGTTTATATGAATTGCTGCCTGATATAGAAGGTGGAAAGAAACAAAGGAAAGAACTGGAAAGAAAGGAGAAGAAAGAAAATTATAAAAGAGAGGGTGAAAGGGTGGTGCCCATGGCTGAGAGGGTAGGGTGCTGGCCACATACATCAAGGCTGGCGGGTTCAAACCAGGCTTGTGCCAGCTAAAACAACAATGACAACTGCAACAGAAAAATAGCCAGGCGTTGTGGCAGGCACCTATAATCCCAGCTACTTGGGAGGCTGAGTCAAGAAAATCGCTTAAGCCCAAGAGCTTGAGGTTCCTGTGAGCTGTGACACCATGGCACTGTACCAAGGGTGACATAGTAAGACTCTGTCTCTATAAATAAATAAATAAATAAATAAACAGAGGGTGAGACAAAGAGGCAAAGAAGAATTCTCCTTCGTCTTCCTTAATTTTTCATCTTTATATCAAACCACTCTTAGAACTTCAGAAGTATGCCCACTCACCCATTTAAATGTATAAAGTATACCTACACCTTTAAAAATGAGGGGATCAAGGAAGATGTGTTTTTGTTTGCTTTGTCACCAAGACAGTTATAAAGTAGAAGTAGGTGAAGGGGGTGGGTAGAAGCACAGAAAACTCACTCCCTTAGAGACAGATATTTATACCAGCAACTATGATCCTGAAGAGGTTGCTGAAAAGTCCAGGTACAGGAAATACTACGACTTAGCTATAAAACATTTCTTCATTAATACATAACGAATGCCCAGCAGGAGGCTCAGCCTCTTGTGGGCGCTGTTTCAAGCTTTCCCTTCCTTTTCCTCTTCTTCCTACCATTCCTGATGCTATAGCAGCTGAGGCGAGGCCTGAGCAGTGCTCTCCTGACTGGTGACAAGAGAAAAGGAGCTGAACTCATTTCACCAGGGGAAAGAAAAAATGTGCTTCCTGCCTTTTCTCTGTCCTTGTCCCACACACAGCCTTTGTAAGAAGTCACAACACATGTGCAACAACGTGGAGTTAGGTCAGGTTTGACTGAAATATTGTGAAGTCTGGATTGTAAGCGAATTCATTAAAAAGTGACGTTTCTTTTATGACGAATATGTAGCTTACTAGAGAGTTTTTCTACACTTTCCACAAATGCTGCCGAAATGTTAGATGAATGACAAAGCACTTTTGCCCAATCTGGGGAATTAGACTTTAGAAAGAACTTTCTTAAATACAGATCATGGTTGATAAGAAGCAGAGGCCTGTCCAGAAACTGGAAGGATTCATTTGAGTTGAACTTGCTCAGATTACGTACGAGACACCTACTAGGGATAGCCCTAAAAATACTCTGGGATAAACCATGCAGGTGACTTTATTCCTCGTGATGAACAAAGGAGACAGAAGCCAGCACAACCAGGCTTTAAATGCAAACATGAGCTCATCCACACCCCCTCGTCCCCAAGAATAAAGGTAACGAACATTGTGGGAAAAATACATAGAACATACTAAAAAAAAAAAAAAATCCACAAATCTCATCATCAGACATAAGCTAACATAATATTTTAGCTTATTTCTTTAATGGACATTTTTGTTGGCATTTTTTTCTTATACATTTATCATGCTATCCTGATAAACCTTTTTGTGAGGCTGTAAATGATAAAGCCACATTTTAGTCATATCACTTTTTATCCTCCTACCCTGATTTAATCATAGCGCTCACCAGTATTTGACACATATTTGCTCACCAGTATTTGACACATATTTGCCATCTTCCCATATAAGCTCTATGAAGACAAGAATTTAGATTTGCTTACTACTGTATTCTCAGGGCCTAATACAAGATCTGGCATATAGGAGATGCTCATACTTGGTTTTGTTTTGTTTTGTTTTTTGAGACAGAGTAGCTGGGTAGTATTCTACCCTGGTAGAGTTATGTGGCATCATAGCTTACAGCAACCTCAAACCTCGGGCACAAGTGATCCTCTAGCCTCAGCCTCCCAAGTAGCTGGGGACTCGCTCTAGCTCAGGCTGGTCTTGAACTTCTGAGCTCAGTCAATCTACCTGTCTCAGCCTTCCTGTGTGCTGGGATTACAGGTATGAGCCACCATACCCAGCCTTCAGATGCTCATATTTGTTGAAAAGAGTGAAATAAAAAGGAGGCACAAATCATCTATTAAGCTCCTTCCAAATAGGTATGTAACATTTTTTAGTACAAACAACTGAACAACACAGAATAAGGACAACCAGTTTTAAGGCTCATAAATAAAAATTCCCCAAAGAACAGCTATCTACCAGAGAATCCTATGAGGAGGAAAAAAACCTTTTTCCCTCCAGAATCCATTTTGAGGTAAGATAATCAAGCTCAATCTCATTAAAAAACCTTCAAGAGGCTGGGCACCTGTGGCTCAAGTGGCGTGCCACCCACATATACCTAAGGTGGCGGGTTTGAATCCACCCCAGCTGCCAAACAACAATGACAGCTGCAACCAAAAAATAGCTAGGCGTTGTGGCGGGTGCCTGTGGTCCCAGCTACTTGGGAGGCTGAGGCAGGAGACTCGCTTGAGCCCAGGAGTTGGAGGTTGCTGTGAGTTGTGATGCCACAGCACTCTACCCAGGGGGACAGCGTGAGGCTCTGTCTCAAAAAAAAAAAAAAACCAAAAACCAAAAAACCTTCAAGAGCTAATTTAAGATTTAGATGTTAGTCATCAATAAAGGATCCATTTCCCCCAGTGGGCATTTAATCCATTCTTTCATCAACTCCCAACCCACCCATCCACTCACATTTACCAAGCATCTATTAAGTTCAAGGCTGGGTACTAGAGATTTATTAGAGAGAAAAAAGACATAATGCTTACCATTAAGGAACTTGCGATTTCACTACATATATGTACAAAATTGCTATATGAAAAGTGCCTAAGTTCAGAGAGTCAAGAAGCAGCAATATCTAGATTTATGTGGAAGGGAGAAAGACTTTACAAAATGGTTTCACTTTCTTTTCCTTATGAACAGAAAGGGGCCTGGGGAGAAAAAAACACTATACACATGACAGACCACATGTAAGAGGGTAGTGGCATAAAATGATAACGGAGCTGAAAAATTCCTAAGGTCTGTAGTGCAATGCATTACTCCAGTGTCTGTGGAGATGCTGGTGTAAACACACCTGCTACACTGTCAGCCATATAAAAGTTTAACATGTACAGTATGTAAGTGCAGAGTATAGGTCAAGTGTTTCTTATTCGAAATGCTGGGGACTAGAAATGTTTCAGATTTCTGCAAATTTTGAAATATTTGCATTATATATACTTACCAGTTCAGCATTCCATATCTGAAAAGTTCCAATGATGATTTTCTTGGCATATCATGCCAATGCACAAAATATTTTGGATTTTGGGACATTATGAATTTTAGATTTTCAAATTCAGGCTGCTCAATCTGTATGTGATGATGGTAACAAACAACGATGTAACCTATGTTACCGGTTTATGTATTTACTATAGTTTTAATTGTTATTTTAGATAAAACTTTTATTTTAGAGCATACTCTTGCTACTTATTTTTAAAAAGTTAATTGTAAAATAGCCTTAGGCAGGTCCTGCAGGAGGTATTCAGAAGAAGGCATTGGTACCCTATGAGATGACTGTCCCATACTGCCCCTAAAGATCTTCGAATGAGATCAGATGTGGAGGTGGAAGACAGTGATAGTGATGATCCTGACCCCGTGGGGGCCTAATGTGTATATTGTATCTTGTTTTTAAGAAAAAAGTTTAAAAAAGAAATAAAAGAAAAAATCTAAAAACAGATAAAAACTTACAGAATAAGGATATAAACAAAGAAATTATTTTTGTACAGCTGTATAATGAATTTGTGTTTTAAGTGAAGTGTTACTATGAATCAAAAGATAAAAAAAAAAAAAAATTAGGCCAGGCATGGTGGCTCACCCCTCTAATGACAGCAATTTAGGAGGCTCAGATATGAGGATCACAAGAAGCCAGGAGTTTGAGAACAGCGTGGGCTACACACTAGGCAACAATAATGAGACCCTGTCTTCGCAAAAAATTTTATTTTTTTTTTGTTTTTTGTTTTTTTTTGATTCGGAGCCTCAAGCTATCCCCCTGGCTAGAGTGCCATGGCATCACAGCTCATAGCAACCTCCAACTCCCGGGCTCAAGCGAGTCTCCTGCCTCCGCCTCCCAAGTAGCTGGGACCACAGGTGCCCGCCACAACGCCTGGCCATTTTTTGGTTGCAGCCATCATTGTTGCTTGGTGGGCCCGGGCTGGGGATTCGAACCCGCCACCTTAGGTGTACGTGGCTGGTGCCTGAGCTGATTGAGCCACAGGCAACGAGCCGTCTTTGCCCATTTTTAAATTGGGTTGTCTTTTTATTCCTTGAGCTGTTAAGAGTTCTTTATACGTTCTGGATACACGTCCTCTTACCAAATCTGAGGCTTGTTCTGTGGGTTATCTTTTCATTTTGATAGTGTTGTCTGGGACAGTTCTCCATTTTGGTGCTGCCCAGTACTGAAAGGAGTGACTGGTACTCCAGTGCGGCATTTCAGGAGCTGTTCTTGTTTTTTCCAGCACAGTTACAAATATTTTAAAGTTAACATCCAGTAATTAACTTTGGTTTTCATACTATGTTACAAGTAACTGTCAGTATATGGGGCGATACATGGGGAGGACATTAAATAAACAAACAAATATTCAGGGACTTGTAAATGATATTATACAAAATTCTCCAGGATGATGCTGAAAATCCCTCCCACTCCCACGCAAGCTTTTTAGGGAACACCACGTTTAGGGCCTTAAATAATCCTTTGAATCTCAGCAAAGTTAAACTATGTTTTGTTTCATTTTAATACAAAGTGAGCATATGCCCCAGAAACAGGAGTTTCCCTACCTTGAGGTTAAAAACATTAATAAAGAAAATATATTTCTTACCGAGACAGGATCTGCCGAGTCCTCCGTAACAGCTGAAAGGAAAACACAGTTGAGAGGCTTGTCCACCCTCACCCACCCAGAGACTATGGACTTGCTCTCTCTGCTTTTTATGCATAATTCTCATTAGCACAGCTAATGCCTTGCATGCAATGATTAATTAACATTTTTGAATTAACCTCGAGGAAAGTGGCTGATTTCTTTGTTGGGAGGGATTCTGAACACCTCCGAGGGTCAAGGTAGGCAAGTTTTGTTTTCTTTTTTGCAGTTTTTGGCCGGGGTGGGTTTGGACCCGCCACCTCTGGCATATGGGGCCGGCACCTTACCCCTTTGAGCCACAGGTGCCGCCCTAGGCAAGGTTTTTTAGTGACCTCTCTAGACCCCAGGATCTACCTATGGGAAATGGAGCATGTAACTCATAGAGAGAAATCAGGCTACTCTTACCATATGCCACTTTATTTTCCTCTAAATAAAACCTGAATGGTCACAGGGCAAATGCTATTTGTATGCTAACTCTCCAGTACCCTAGAGGTCTGGAACATGGGCCTGAGTCTGGGTCCTGAACTCTTACCTGTCTCTTCATGGACATGTAAAGCTAAGCAAGTTATTTAACCTCCTTGGGCACACCACAGTGAGGATGATGCTGAAGGGCCTGAGCCAGAGTTCGGCACAGTACTGAGCAGATGAATGCTAGCTGCTATTATCTAGCGTGGTGAAGAGATTAGCAGTTTTCCTGAAAAGTGAATTAACCCTCAACAGCAAACAATTCACTGAAATCAATTTTCAAGGATTCAAAAAGAAATGCATTCATTCCATGCTTCCTGTTACATAGAGGGTATTCTACTGGACCTGATGAGTGCGATGACTTGTCACCAACACTGATCAGGGTGTTGTAGACAAAGCTGGCACTGACCTCTGGCATCACTGGCAAACTTGCTGTCTACAGAGCGTCCCAGCCCAGCCCTGGTCTAGATCAGGACCCAGCCTGGAAGGTGGGGGGGGCCTGCAGGGCCCTGCTCCATACTTCTCGTTACTTTCACTCTTCTGTTTAGTGGATTTGCACTCATCTTTTAAAACCCAGCTCAAATTTTCATTACCTAACATGCCCGGTCTCCGTGTCAGCCTCACCACTCACATGGTGGGTCAGCGAGGGCTCCGGGTGGGTGCACACTGCCCCTCCCTTGTTGGCATGCTGTGTGGCACATGGCAGAGGTTAAGGTTAAATTATGCCCCAGAAGCCATGCTGCAGCCCTTACCCCAGTACTCGGGGATGTAGCCTTACTTGGGAGTAGGGTCTTTTCACATATATTTAAGTGAAGATGAATTAGGGTGGCCCTGTGCCTATGACATTAGTGTCCTCACAAGAGAAAAACACCCTATGATGGCACAGACATGGGCGAATCATGTGATGAGAGGCACAGCCATGACAGACCCAGGTGCAAGCACAGATACCAGAGGCCAGAGAGGCGTGGAAGGCCCCGCAGACAGCCTCTGAGGGCATGTGGCCGGCCACCCCTGGGTTTGGACTTGCAGCTCTCTGACCTGGAGGGAGAAGACATTTCTGTTGTTTTGAGCTTCCTGGTCTGTGGTACTCTGCTTCGTGCCCAAGGAAACCATGTAACACACCGAGCAAGCGGTGTTCGCTGAGGTCTTACAGGACTGCAGGTCCCAGGCAGCTCCTGCCCTGCCCGCGTCTGAGGTGTAAGCTCTATTGCCGTCCAGCAGTGTGGGCCTCAACGCCGGCAGGATGGGTACAGAACTGTCCAGGTGCCGCAGGACACCTTGGAAAGCACTAGGACAATGAGGAATTCCACTCATCAGAGGCTTTATCTTACGGGAACCTGAACCCATGCCAGGTGCCGTGTCTGAGTGGCCTGTGTGTCCTCTGCTCTTGTCAGGGCGTCTGGGTCGCCTCCACCTGCTGGTGGAGCGGGATTTGTCAAGGGCACTTCACTAAACTCAGCTAGTTTGATCTCTGGAACTTTTCAGTACAGGCTGCTTTAAAAAATTTCTTTGAGGGGCAGCACCTGTGGCTCAAAGGAGTAAGGCGCTGGCCCCATATGCTGGAGGTGGCAGGTTCCAACCTAGCCCCTGCCAGAAATTGCAAAAAAAAAAAAAAATTCTTTGAGAAAAAAATCTCAGAAAGGGGCCCCAAACTAGAAGATATTTTTCTTACATCTATCTAATAATATTTTACCTCTAAATATTTGGCATAGACAACTGTATCTATTCTGAAATTTTGCTTTTACAAATAGTACTAGATGACAGATTATTCTTCTCACTAGAGATAGTTTGGAAACTACAGGATGTGTCTTTTCTTCACTGCATGCTCTGGCAAGCTGCAGTTCTCCTTCAGCTCAGCTGGCTCTAAGCAGGTGCGTGTCCCTGCAGACCCTTGTGCTGGTTGGTTTGCGTCAGGGCTGACACTGTTGGCATGAAGCCCGGGGCTTGCCCTGTCACTCGGGGCTCTGGGACCACACGGCTGTTTGGTGTAGTTTGTACACTGGTAGCTCAAAGCAATGACTGCAAGGCTTTTGAGGGGTCAGACCATTTAATACGTTACCTTGTTCAGAGAGGAAGAAGCAGCTCATTAGGATGTAAGATGCCCAGGAGGCAGTGAGGGCCTAGAGCTGCTCTCCTGTGAGACCTGTCACTTGTCACCACAGCCTGGGTCTCACCTTGGCTGTGTCACCAGCTCCTGCCCACTGCTGCTCCCACCTTCTGTGCTCTGAGCTACTCTTCCTTCCTGCCTCATTCCCCCCCTTCCTTAACCCACTTTATTCTGTTTTAAACTCTCATACCAATAGCTTGTGCTTTTACAGTCCTTGATAAATAATGAGCGTCCCTCTTTCACTCTGGTAGCAAATCCATATCACTAAGTATAATTGTCACATCTTATTTTGAGACTGCCCATTGCTTATGAGTGACCTTTTTGCTGCTAATTTTGAACACTTGCCCCTGAAAGCAACTGAGCAACTGAGCCATCTGACGGGCTGACTGTGGAAAGAGTGGAGGCCTTTTTTTTTTTTTCGGTGGTAGTGATGGGGAAGATGCTAAATGTGCAACTAAATTTCTGAGAAAAAAGGAAAGCAAAAAAGCCTCCTCGGTAACCCTATTGGAGGTTAAAAGCCAATTTTTGGAAATGTTCTAAACATTTCCAAATCTACTCATTTATCGTCACAGACATTTGGGGGGCTTCCTCTGTGCCAGGCACTGTGCTAGTACTTCCCACACATTATCTTTTAATCCTTGTGACAAATTATGAGGTGGGTAATAATGGAGAGGGCTGCAACGACTTGGGAATCACTGTGACGGGACGACCTCACAGTGTGGGGAGAGGAGAACATACTGTATCAGGGTCTTGCGGCCATTTTTAAGGCAGACGGCCAGCTCCTCCAGCACCTCGCAGCAGCTGGCGATGTCAGGAGTCCCTCCGTCTGGGATCGGGTGGTGATGGGTGGTGATTCCGTGCTGCTGGTACAAGTCTAAGAGGTTTGGGACTCTGTATTTTGACAGTTCTCCTCTGGTGCAGAAAACAAATATGTCTTGTATGCCATAGCTCTTTAGTTCTTCTGCCAAAAGACCAATATACACACAGACATGCACACAGAAAACAGTATCAATTTGAATCCAGTCAAGAGGGAGAATGGCGAGTTAAATTTCTTAAGCCCAATTAAACACAAGGGATAGTTTATAAATTTGATGTGCCTATTGACATCTGAAATGAAAGGTGATTAGAATTAAACTTAACTTTATAAGTCAAAGGATTTTTATGGAATGAATTTCAAGATGAGTCAATTGATGTTCTTGTAAAAAAAGAATATATATATATATTTGGAGGCAGAGTCTTACTCTGTCGCCCACGCTAGAGTGCTGGAAGTCATCATAGCTCACAGCAACCTCAGACTTCTGAGCTCAAGGAGCCCTCCTGTCTCGGCCTCCCAGACTGCCAGAATTATAGGCATGAGTAGGTGTCTTCAAACTGCGGCCCCGTGGACCACATGCTGCCCGCCTAGGACATTTATCCGGCCCACCGGGTGTTTTTGCTGCCGCTGCCTGTCCTGCTTAGCTGCTGACTCCGGTCCTCCAGCGGTCTGAGGGACAGTGAACTGGCCCCCTGTTTAAAAAGTTTGAGGACCCCTGCATGAGTCACTGTGCCTGGTCACAAAAAGGTTTGTTTTGCAATAAATACTATTTTAAAATAAATCTAAATACATTTAATATTTAAAAATAAACTCTTGAGAAGGAATGATAACACATCTTTTTTCTTTTTCTCACAAAACCAGCCATGTTTGCTACTCTGTGATTGTGCTGTTTGATTTGCCTTAAGTATTTACACAGAGCCTCCAGCACAGCCCCGGTGGCCACGCTGTCCTGTCCTCCCTCCCGTCTGCACTGCTCCACACACTGTCTTTAATTTTATGAACCAGGTCTCTGGAAGATAAAGCACTAACTGTCTGACATTTATGTGACTTTGCTATTTCCACCATAATAATATGAATCAAGAACTATCACTACAGCCATTCTATACAAGGGAACATCTTTACGGCAATCATTGCTATAGAGCATTTGGTTCCAATAAATAATTCTGGCTGATCTAAGCCACCCCCTGCCCTCCGCCCACCTCTGTCCTCCAAATCCAAAGACAGTTATTAAGTGCAGGGTCCCCTTCCTTGTGGAGCTAGTGCAACTGAGACGCTCCAAGCGTGAGACCCTCGGGACTGCAGAGGCTACGCCGTCAGTCTCAGTAGTTACTTTTACGCTTAAAACCTGTTGGAATGATAATATTTAGAATATGTTAGGTTAAATAAAATATATTATTAAAATTAATCCCACTCATCTTTCCTTTTCTAATGTGGTAGATAGAAGATGGTGACACGTGGCTTCTGCTTGTGGGTCTCACTGTGTTTCTACTGGATGGTGGTGCTCCACACCAAACTATTATAGTTTTGTGCTCATAAAAGAATTTAACCTGTAGTTAACATACTTAACCGTTTTTAATAGAGTAGGTAATTTTCTCTGTGCTTCTTGTGCACACTAGATGGTTTCTAAGCTTTCCTAGAAAGGACTGCAGAGGCGCTGTGGGGACTGTGGCAGGGAGGTTCTGGGCCCTCCCATCAGACACTTTGGTCTGTTGTATACGTCAGATTCTATCTAATATTTCAGTGCAGAAAAGGTTTGGAGAAAAATTGGAGACCCCTTTAATAGAAGATACTAAATGAATATGGCATTCCAAAATGTACGAAACTGATCTTGAACCAATGATTTAAACTATATAATTTGGTGGGTGTGTTTAAAACAGAAACACCTTATAAATACTTCAAGGGTCAACTATCTATTAGCTTCCTTAAGTTTTTTTTTGGTAGGTGAGGAATAAATTTTAAAAAGTACAAGGCCGAGGTGGGTGGATTGCCTAAGCTCATGAGTTCAAGACCAACCTGAGCCAGAGTGAGACCTCATTTCTAAAAAAATAGTTTGGAATCTACTGTGGCGGGCACCTGTAGTCCCAGATACTTGGGAGGCTGAGGCAAGAGAATTGCTTAAGCCCAAGAGTTGGAGGTTGCTGGGAGCTGTGATGCCACGGCACTATACTGAGGGCACGAGAGTGAGACTCTGTCTCAAAAAACATTTTTTTTTTCTTTAAAAAATAAAAGGTGCATGAACAAACTGATCATCTAGAATAACCAGGAAAAGATTTTAAGATATCAAACATCTGTACTGGTTGGAATCAAGCAATATAGACATTTTTATTTTGTGTATTAGAAGGATATTGGGCTCAGTGCCAGTCGCACAGTGGTTATGGTGCCAGCCACATACACCAAGACTGGTGGGTTCAAACCCGGCCCAGGCCAGCTAAAACAACAATGACAACTGCAACAAAAAATGGCCAGACATAGTGGTGGGCGCCTGTGGTCCCAGCTACTTGGGAGACAGGCAAGAGAAGTGCTTAAGCCCAAGAGGTGGATGGAGGTTGTTGTGAGCTGTGTTGCCACGACACTCTACTGATGGGGGCATAGTGAGACTCTGTCTCAAAAAAAAAAAAGAAAGGATTTTGGTAGGATGAGTAGGCTTGGTATAGGATATTCTAGGCCAAGCAGAATAAAATATTTTGAAAATCCACATTTGTTAGTGTCATGCTCTTATTATATAAATTCCAAATTGGGGCTAATTATCCTGATTAGACTTGAGGCTACAGTGGTGTGAACATCCTTGGGCATGTTATGGTCCGTTCTTACCTGCCTTTCCCACCTAGAACCTAGATGCTGGCTTTCTCAGTTTGCTACCCAGAATGGAAGTATCACTGCTACCCCAAGGTTCCCAGCTCAAGCTTAATTTCTACAACAGTCAGGTCTGCAAGGAACAGCATGTTCAAAGACCTGGGCAGTGCAGTGTGTCCGTTCTGTTTACACCTTTCTTCCGAGTCCTGCCATTAACCTCGGCACAGTCTGTATGTCTACTACTACAACAACAGTGTAAAGCAATGCCCTGTGTAAGTAGGCCATGAGTCCCTGGTGCCCTGCACAAATACCTCTTCACATTTTAGAAAGAATCTGCAGTTGGAAAGGTCACAAAATATTGAACATTTATTAGTATACTGAAAAGAGATTGGTATTCTGAGGAAGAGATTTTCAGTATTATTTTTAAAAAAACCTAGCAGTATGGGTGTCTCATATCACACCTACCTGTATCTTTTTGGATATTTCTTCTAGTATCTTTAAATTTACAACCTGTGAGTAGTAATAAGGCAAGCAAAAAAAGGTCAGTTTTGGTCACATGTAACAAGCACATTTCCACACTTAGATCTTTCCTTTAGAAAGCCATTCTGTACCATTGATAATGTTTCAATCCCATTTGAATGGGAAGTTCAATTTCTTATATTTTTAGGAATGTAATTACAGGGATTCATCCTAATCGAGGATTCTTTATTCATGTCTTTTCTGTAACAAGTACCTGGACTGCTTGTGGTAAGTAAGTAGTCCCCACCCTCACTTGTAACCCAGGGTTTAAGTTTTATTTATTTTTATTTTTTCTGAGACAGAGTCTCACTTTGTCACCCTTGGTAGAGTGCCGTTGCGTCACAGCTCACGGCAACCTCAACTCTTGTGCGCAAGGGATTCTCTTGCCTCAGCCTCCTGAGTAGCTGGGACTACATTAAGTTTTAAGGTGGGTAAATCAGGGATGTGAAGCGGGGCCACAGATGGCTTCTGAAAGGGGGTTCCCTTTCCTGCTCTGATTGTGCAGTACAGAGAACGGTGGCTGTGAGCAGAGGAAGCCGGCCGCAGCATCGCCTACCTGGGAGAGCACATAAGCCCAGAAACTGAGAACAGTTTACCCGGGACAGAGGTAGCCTGAAAGGGAAAAAAATTATCACGTTTAGTTTCATTTTTTATAAAGTTATAAATGGAAATTTAATCTAACCAACACGGGTGCTTGCCACTGAAATCAGGGAGTTTTATATTTGTCACAAAACAAAAATTCATAGTTAAGATATCAATGTGTCAGTCACAAAAAGGTCTAAAATGACTGAGCAATTTTTTTTTTTTATTGAATGGTAACTATGTACATTAATGTACTTCTGGGGTACAGTGTGGGGTTTTCACACACAATCCGAAACACTTCCATCAAACTGGTTAACATAGCCTTCATGTCATTTTCTTAGTTATTATTTTAAAACGTTCACATTCTACTCTTAGAAAGATTCACTTGTACCCTTGTAACATAAACCTCAGAAGTGATCCCTCCAATCCCCCTCCCTCCATCCATCCCCCCCTCCCCTCTCCCTCCCCGCTCCCCGTATTCTTAGGCTGTTATTAGGTTATAGCTTTCATATAAATGGTATAAATTAGTTTCATAATAGGGGTGTGTACATTGGATACTTTTTCTTCCATTCTTGTGATACTTTGCTAAGAAGAACATTTTCCAGCTCCGACTGAGCAATTTAAGACAGAGACCTACTTGCTTTGCTGCTATTTAAGTCCTTATAACAGCAAGTTAAATTAAGTTTACCTTAAAGACCGTGATGCCTAGAGCATCAACATGTAGTGTCTGGTGTACTTAAGTTATTCTGCAGCATGTTACCCAAGCTATTGTGTATTAGTAACTTCAGGAAAATGAGCTAGAAAATGACCATCTGACAATTTTATTCCCAGCATTTATTTACATTACTATTTTAAGATTTTTTTGGTAGGACTTTCTTAATAGATATAATTTCATATGTTACCTATTCTTTGTGGTAATGGGTTTTGGTTAAAGTGAAATAATTTTAAGAAACGACATTCCCAGTTTTCTGTACTTGAGAACAGAGGTTCACCTTGTCTGCAAGTCAAAAGATGAATTTAAAGGAAAACAGGAGGCATCATATAAATACCACCTGACTCTAAAAATTAGAAGGGGAAAAGAAAGGTGATGCCGTGTGATGGGGGCAGAGCACGTGCAGGGACAGCACCTGGGGCTCCTCCTTCCTCTGACGGTGGGGACGGTGCTTTCTCCAGGATAAAGATCACGGCATTTGCAGAAATGGGAGAAAGAATTTCATCGCTGGCTGTACAGAATCTGGCATGACCACAAAGTCACTTGCCAAGATTGGGAAGTTGATTTTCTATAGAAACTTGTTTGTTACTTTATCTATGTGGCTTTTTTCTTAAACAGAGTCTGCTAATTGATGCATTACTATGACAAGGACCTCTAAGTATTACCTAGGATTTGACCTAACGATAAGTGATTAAATATCTCATGTGTTGTAGACTTTTCTTTTGTCACACAAGAATAAGTAGATTTTCATACTAAATGGGAGTTCATTTCAATCCTACATCTTCTGCTTACTAACTTGCTTCTACTAAGGGTTTCTCAGTGTATAAAAGACCAAAAAGAAAAAAAAAAGGCCTTATTCTTGAATCATGGCGTTAGAAGCTTAGAATTATATAATCAGTAAAAGTGAGTCAATATTTTCAATATGTGAACTACATTCTACTAAGATTACTATTAATATCAAGTATCTTAGCTCCTCATTGATCAGAAAGGCTAACATACCATGATATCTGAATTGGAGTCTGTTCATCGTCAATCGGCTCTTCATCTGATGAGTCAAACTCACTTGCTTGTATTGAGATAGGCTTCAAAAGAAATAAGTTATGTTAAATAACTGTAAAGAATATTTACATGTAGCTTTAGATAGCCAACCTTTGCTTAAATACACACTGCTCTCATGTTGCAATTTATTCATTCATCAATCCAGAATATGAGATCAGTAATATCAATTCCTGATGGCTGCCGTTTACATCCTGTTAATAATTACAGCATTGCGTTGTGGAGGGGTTCGGACTGGGAACCAAGAGACCTGCCTTCAGGTCTTGGCCCTGCCACTTATTGTATCATCTCCAATAAGCCACTTCAGTTTACTCTGCATCTCAGGTCTCCTCAACTGTAAAGTGAAGAGATTTATTCATTCACAAAAAAGTCTGTGGATACCTTCATTTGTCTTATGGATGCAAAAGGTCTGTAAGACAAGCAGCCTTCCCCTGTAGGGGACACGGGCTAAGACAAGCTGAGACTCCACCTGCAGAGTAAGAGTGATGCTTAAGGGGCTGGGGAAGGCTTCAGTGCTGGTATCTGAAGGAAAAGCAGCTGGTTTCTCTGTAGACAGGTTGGAAGTTAAGAAAATTAAGGCAAAAGGGGAAAGGGCTTGTGTATTCAGGAACTGTGTTATCAAAACAGAGATGGAGCTAGAGAAGTTTAGCTTCATCTTAACTTTACTCCATTTCTCAAAAACAATCCCAAGACAGTCTGGTAGTTGGGTGGGGGGAATATAGATGAACTAACCTTCCTTGCAACTTTTTGAATCACTAGACTGAAGAGATTGAAATGGACTTTAGATTTAAGAAGTTGGAGCTCAGGCTCGGTGCCTATAGCTTGGTGGCTAGTGTGCCAGCCACATACCCGGGAGCTGGCGGGTTAGAATCCAGCCCTGGCCTGCCAAACAACGACGACTTCATCTTAAAAATAGCGGGGCATGGTGGAGGATACCTGTAGTCCCAGCTACTTGGGAGGCTGAGGCAAGAGAATTGCTTAAGCCCAAGAGTTTGAGGTTGCTGTGAGCTGTGATGCCATAGCACTCTACCCAGGGTGACAGCTTGAGACTCTGTCTCAAAAAAATAAAAAATAAAAAAGAAGCTGGAGCTAAAACACATATGCAACATTTCTACATGGAAGACTTCCATACTCTCATGTAATTTTAAAGGACCAATTAAAAAACACACCTTCCCACTTCTAGTTATAACCACCTGAGACATAAGGTGCCGGAGAGGGAAATGAAGATAAAAATGTTAGTTCTGAGTGTTAAATACAGGATGTGGTTTAGCGCTTTGGCCAGATGGGCTCTTGCCAATTCTTCACCCCAGAATTTGACAGACTTATCACCCTGCCACAGGCAATGACGGAGAATCCAGATCTCCTGTGTGACAGACAGCAGACCTGGAATACCTGCAGGCAGACAGGTAGATCTCAAGAGGGAAGGGAGGAAAAGATTGAGCTACTTGTGGTCAGTTTCTTCCAAAATCCAGGCTCAGATAACTCACTCTTGCCCTTCTGGGGACAGGTGCAGAAAGTGGCCAGGAGCTGAAAGTCCCTCCCCTAATGCCCTTCTTGCTCTGAATAATGATCTTGTTACTAGAAGGTCACAGGACAGAGCCAATTTAGAATGTGGCTTTGGATCTATGCGAAGTATAATAATCAGGTGAACCTGGAAGGTCCTTCAATCGACTGCCAACCTGGTGGTAATGGGCCAGATGGGGCTTCAGTTCCTTGACTGTCTGTTATTTTTTTTCTCTTTCTTTGAAGCTGCTTTGATGATTTAGAACTTTAAATCTGTGTGGCCCATTCACTCAGCCTCTGTCCGCCAGGTGTATAATAAACGTGGTCATGGGGGATGGGGACAGCGGTGATGCCACTTAAAAGCCCGGGCGTGACATTCGTATTCCTGGCTCCCCCCCCCCCCCCCACCCACCCAGGGCTGGGTATCACCGAAATGCTGAAACTTAAGCTCTGTGCATCTGTGAGACAGGGCTGGGCACTCCCTTGTAGGGCTGTTGACTCCACAGGCTCACTGTGAACGTTGGTCCCCCTCGTCCGCCCCTGGCTCTGTTCCACCGGGTCTTGCTGCGACGCAGCAGCAGCCCCTCCGGTCCCAGCGGGAAGCGCCACCTCCCCGCCCCGCCCCGTAACGGTTACTGCGCGAGTCGTGCTGCGCGACCAGGCCCCGGCCGCCCTTGCCCAAGACCTGGCCTCTGGGACTGCTCCCGTCCCTGTGGCGTCGCCCCTCCAGGCCTCCGCCCGCCGGACTCACCGGCTTCATCGCTGCCGCCCGGCGCCGCGACCGGTGCCGCCAAGCTACGCAGCCAGGCGACCAGACAAGCCCCGCGCCAGCCCACCCCTCCCCTCTGCTCATTGGTACATCCTTCCGGGAGGTGGGGCGCGGTGTCTTCTAGGAGCCAATCGGGTCTTCTCCCCCCTGTTCCCCACTCCGCCTCCAGGCGCCCGGGCTCGGTCTCTCGCCGCTCATTGGTTCCTAGAGGCCTTTGAAAGACGCGCCAGAGGAAGGCCCCGTGGGACGCTGATTGGCTGCGAGTGTGGAGGGCGCGGAGCGGGGCGGGGCCTGATGCCTGTGCTTCCCAGTGGCAGGATGTCACCGGGTGACGGAGTGGAGAGTTGTCTTTGCTGCCTTCAAGTTTTTAATTTCTTCTTCTTCTTCTTTTTTTTTTTTTTTTGGAGTTTTTTATTTCTTAAGCGTGTAGGGGAAGCACTGTGTTGGATCATCATAGGAAAAACATTTGGACATTGTAATTATATCTAGTCATGCAAATGCTGTGTAAAAGACTAACAATCCACGTGTAAATATATTTTATTTTATATGCTGGACCTTTTATGTTCTTTACCATTCTAGGCTCTTGACAATTTAGGGTGTGGATAAATCTTCCTGTACGTCAAATATGAATGAAATAATGTTGTGTGAAAGGAAGATAAGATGCCAGGTTAGTCTACGGTGCCGGTGTTTCTACATACTTCCCTATAATCTCAATTATTTTCTCCCTTATTCTGCAGTTTCCTTGTAGCTACGGGAAAGGAAGCCACCTGGAGCAATGTCACCATCTGGTGATATTGAAGTTTCTTTCCTGATTCGTGCTGTGAAAGCCAGTGGGCATAGAGCTATCAGAAGGAATACATTAGTAAAAAAAGGTAGCACAGTTTGGCTTAGAGTTTCTACTAGTTGGGGTTCTCCAGAAAAGCAGGATGAATAGGCTGTGTATATGTCTAAGTAGAAAGAGTTACGTTAGGGAATTGGTGCTGGTGATTGTGCAAATTTGCCAAGTTCAAAATCTGATGGGTGGAGCAGGGCACGGGCTAGAGACTCAGGGAAGAGTCTGATCTTGAGTCCAAAGATAGTCTGTTGTGGAATCAGGGAGGGCCCACCTTGCAGGTAAAGTCTAAAGGTTGTCTGCTCCGGGAAGGGTCAGCATTTTTTTTGATTCATGCCTTCAGCTGATTGCATGAGGCCACACATATTACTGAAGGCAGTCTGCGTTAGTCACAGTCCACTGGTTTAAATACAAATCTATCTGAAAATGTTTTCACAGGAACATCTAGAATGTTTGTTCAAACAACAGGGCACCATGGCCCAGCCAAGCTGATGTGCACATTTATTACAGAGACCCTCTGGGATTTTCAACAGGCAGGAAATCCTTTCATGTTTGTGCTGTCCAATATTGTGATCATCCTACTGATTCTCTCCAAAGTCAAAGGCTAAATTAGAAAAAATTGTTTTCTGAACTCCAGAACCACTTAGGAAATACCCATCCTCTTTTAGACTAGTGTAAGTCTGCTTTCTCAGGCGAAGACCTCAGGAGGGCTAAGGGATGGGTCACCACACAGCACTTTCTTATGGCTTCTGTTCTGGAGTGCTGGTTTGCGCATACCAGTGGCTATGGTGCTCTTTATATCTAGGTCTGGACCCTGCCTTTAGTCAAACATTATGTATTTGAGGGGCAGCTACTTTCTGTTGTCTGGCTAGGATGGTAGAGGCGTTAAGCACAGTAGCTGTGCATATATTCGAAAATAAACCAGGGGCCCTGGGTGAAATTGTGAAATAGAGAATGTTGGCTATTGGTGTTTTGGGCTTCATACCTCCTCTTTGATCTCACCCTCTCAAAGGTGAAAGTCAGGTGTGTTGGAAAAAAAGTGAGACCTGGAAGCACCTGCCAAGCTTGCTTTGTCCCAGGCCACTGAGGGAGATCAGAAGGCAGGTGGGCTGTGGAGCATGTGTGCAGTGCATGGGCAGTAACAAAGTACCATGGTGTGGACACTGCCTCTTGATTCTGAGTTCCTATTTCAACTTTTTAATTTTTATTTTTTATTTTTTTGAGACAAAGCCTCAAGCTGTCACCCTGGGTAGACTGCCATGGCATCACAGCTCATAGCAACCTCCAACTCCTGGGCTCAGGCGAGTCTCCTCCCTCTGCCTCCCAAGTAGCTGGACCTATAGGCGCCTGCCACAATGCTCGGCTATTTTTTTTTTTTTTTTGGTTGCAGCCGTCATTGTTGTTTGGCGGCCCGTTGTTTGGCGGCCCGGGCTAGATTCGAACCCGCCAGCTCAGGTTATGTGGCTGGCGCCTTAGCTGCTTGAGCCACAGGTGCTGAGCCTCCTATTTCAACTTTTACACCCCCACACCTGGAATTGTCATTCTTCACATCTGAAAACAACTGGGCATACTTTCTACAGGTTGCTGGGACTGGGATGGAGGCAAGGGATGAGAAGGAGGAAAACTGGGGAGTGGGCAAAGTACAAGCAACATGGGCTGTTGGGGCAGCAAATATAATATTTTCATCTTTTAATTATATGTCTGTAGAGAACTAAATTATAAAAGACTAGCCCACTTGTATTATCTATAGATGCTAAAAGTGTAGCAAAGGGGAAAAAACTTCATGTTTTTGATTTTTTAAAAAACTACTAATTACATAACTATCAGATTGCTTATACTATTTTGTTTTTTTTAATTTTTGAAGTTTTATATCAATTGTTTGTGAATAATACTTGCATATATTTATCAGGTACGTGTGGTATTCTGATACAGCATACATTGCAGGATGGTTAGCATAAGTATAACCTCATATGTTTATCATTATTTTATTCCAGGGGGCAGTGCAGGCGTTCTTGATGGAGGGATTTGTGGGTTTAAGGATGAGCATGGAGAAGTTATTTTGGGTCTACCGGAGGGACTGAGGGTTGAGAATGGAGAAGAATCCTCCACAAGAGGTTGGTCTCAGGGATGAGATTTTAAGCTGAGTTCCAGAATTTGGGGGCTGAGAAGTGGGTTTAAAACAACCAACGCTAAAATTTGAAACTATGGGAGAAGGGATTGGGGCTGACTTGTAGGATCTGAGGTTTAATGGGGTAGGGGGCTGGAGCTGGTTGGGATGCATTGGGAGACTTTGGCAGAGAAATTTAGTAGGAGTTAACTCATTCTCTGGGGCTTGATTTGGAAACTCATGGATCAATTCTGGGATATGAAGGCTCAGACCTGGAGAGGCTTAAAGTTGTTAAACATCGTGTATAGCTTTATAGTTATCAAGGCATTAAATTTTTATCATTTCCTGTACCTTACTCCTTCCTTTGAACAAGGAATGCATTTGTCACATTTCAGTGAATCAGGGTTTGGCTAGTGAATCCCACTTCTGACACCTGATTTATCAGGGAGGTCCCTGAGACCTTATCCAGATGTGACACTTCACTGGGACCATCAGGAAGTTATTCTTTTTATTTTTGAGACAGAGTCTTACTATGTCTCCCTTCTTATGGCTATGATCTGTGAGAGTGGAGGAACACCAAGCAAAGATGGCAGAGAGATCCCACAGAGTAAAGTCTGGAGAAAACTAGGTTTACATGTCCAAGTATCCTCTCCCAGGGGTGTCAGTCACAAAGAATGTGCTTAATTACCCCAGCAATGAATTGTGACAACTATAAAACATTGAAAGAAACTTATTAGACACTTAGTGACCAGGATTTTTATCTGGAGATGGTCCTATAGGCACCCTCTGCTTAATATGTACCTACATTTTAGACCCCCAGAAGGAAAGCAGATGTTCAGAGTAAACATTGCATAAAAGTTCAGGTACAATGAGTCCTTCTTATCTATAAGTTTCTACTAGGATGAACTCTCCCCAGATTCAAGTTCCCATATACCAGTGAAGGCCATGTCACAAGCCTTTCTAAGGACAGAGCGTCAGACAGCTTGCTGTACCAACTCTTTCCTGCACAGTAGGGTATGGCCAAAAGTTTGAAAAGTTTTTTGCCTGATTGGGCTTGTTTTCTTTCCCCTCTTTGGTCATGATAAGAAAAACATTCCTGGTGTAGCCCACTTACCTCAGGTGTAATATGAGCCATTCCTGGAATAAGGCTGGGTCCCCAGCAGAAGTCAGCCAACAACCTTAGCCAGCTTCCCTATCTGAGGAGCCTGGCTGAGAGGGGCAGGCTGTGCAGCTGAGCCCAGACTCCATGAACTCTATCTCTGCCCATGTTGTTCTTTACCTGATAATGCTGAATAGTTTTCCAAGGAGGTTACACAAATTCAAATTCTTGCTAGCACAGTATTAGACACCTAGCACATATTGTGTGAGGTGCCAGTGTTCTGGTCTGAGCCATTTGGTGGCTGGGTCATTTAATTTCAAATTGTTGAAAGACGCTTCCATTGACTATCAGAGACAATCAGTAAATGCCATTCTTTAAGAGGTAGCAAAAGTCTGTCATTTTGAGGACTTCCTACGTTACATGTTAATTATGGCATGTAAATATTTCTCTGCAATATAAATGCATACATCATTGCATTGTGTATATTATGGGGGCCACACAACAGCTTACTTTAGACCAGGCATCCTCAAACTATGGCCCGCGGGCCACAGGCAGCCCACCTAGGACACTGATCCGGCCTATGGGATGTTTTGCTGCCACTGCCTGTCCTGCTTAGCAGCTGACTCGACCGGGGGCCTGCAGTCTGGCCCTCCAACGGTCTGAGGGACAGTGAACTGGCCCCCGTTTAAAAAGTTTGAGGAGCCCTGCTTTAGACCATACAACGGCTGCGGATGTGAGCTGGATGTCTCCAAATTCAGAAGGTTCTCAAATTTATACATAACCTCAAAGCACCACCAGCTGTGGTGGAAGAAAGAACCACGTGGGTTTTCTGGCCTCACCAGTTGGGAGATAAAGTCGCAACAGGCGTTGTTTATAAGATGATGTCTCTCTGGCTCTTGCTCTACTCACTGTGGACCCCAGCCCCTCTCTGCTCTCCAAGAGTTCAGTGAGTCCTCAAGAGGGACTCCGTGTCCCAGCCAGTCCGAGCCACCTCTGCTGCTGGCTGGGCTCAAATCTCAGGTCGCCTCTGGCTGAGTCCCGCTGGACTGTGGCGCCAACCGCACCTTTTCTGTCCCGCTGAAATTGCTGGCACGGGTCTTTGCTAGGCCTTGCAGCTTCAAGGTCCCGCGGGGATTTAAATGTCACAGCTCTTTTTAGTTTCACCTGCTTTTTAAATCCATGGAAGCTGGGCCAGAGGACGTCTGGCATGGCCAACACTGGGAGGCGCCGAGAATCTTCCATCCGGTCTGGCCTGGTCTTGGGGCCTCTGAGCTCAGTTTGTGCACTTTGACTTTCTCTCCTGGCCTCTCCTGGAAACACGCAGGGCAAGGTGCACGCCCTTGGCTGGGGGGCCGGTGAGTCCCGAGCGCGGGGCTCAAGGAAGGGGGCTCGGTTTGTGCCTGGTGTAGCGGGGTAATTACTAGCAGCCCTTTCCCCACGCTGCAGAGGGCCCTGGTTTGGGAGGTGTCTCTCTCTGGGCGGCCTTGGGAAGGTGTTCCAGAGGTGAAACATTCCAGAACCGACCAGGCAACCGCGCAGTGGACTGGTCTGAAAGCCCTGGGGCAAAGGGCGAGCAGCAGCCGGCAGCCCTGTAGTCCCGCAGCTGCAGCGCGGCCACTGGCGCCCCCTGCCGGCGGGGCGGCCCGGCGCGGTCGGGGTTGGTTTCTCCCTTCACTGGGGGATGCGCGGCCGGAGCAGGACTGTGGGGCCCTCCCAGACCGTCCTGTGCTGTTTCCCAGCATGGCTGGGCTCCTGCGACTGCTTGCCCTTTCCATCCTTTCTTAGTTCCGAATGGGGCCCCACTTAGCTCTTGCCATTGCCTCCAACGCCTGCCCTGGACCTGGACTCCGGTTCCTGTGCTCGGTCGCGGGTTTGGGTTCTGCGGTCCCTCGCGGCTCCCCCGGCCCGGCCAGCCTTCCCCTGCTGCCCTCCCCTCGGGATTTGGAAGCCACGTTGGAACCTCCTGTCTCCCCGCACGTGGGGTTCCCACCGGGGAGGCGGGGTGCTCTACAGAAAGGCCCTGCAGTCAGAACCCTGTGCTCAGGTCCTGTGTGGGCAGTGGGCTGTGTGACCTCGGCCGCCTCACGGAAGCACCTCGTCGGAGTCACAGCCTCTCCTCTGCAGCATGGGACGATACTGCGGCTGGGAAATGAATGAATGGCCTTCTGAACTCCGAGTTTGCTCGGGGCGAATTGCTTATCTGGGGCTACGTCCATCGTTTGACAACGGGATTTCTGGACTTGAGCCAAGGCTGTCTGTCCAGGAGGCCCAGGACAGCCCACTTGGTTTCCCACCTGCATCTTAGGGAAAGCTCTGCGGGCTCCCAGAACTCAGCTGTTCACCCCTCCAGCCGCTCCAGCCCCCAGACGTCTAGCATCAGCCGCTCACAAGGCGGGGTAAGTAGTGTCTTTCCCCGTCTCCTCTCGCTGGTTTTGCGGAGAAGGGGAGAGAAATTTGCCAGGAATGGAGAAGTGTCTGATACTCTTAAATCTCTATCTTCGGCTCGGCGCCTGTGGCTCAATCGGCTAAGGCGCCCAGCCATGAACACCTAAGGTGGCGGGTTCGAATCCCCAGCCCGGCCCGCCAAACAACAATGATGGCTGCAACCAAAAAATGGCCAGGCGTTGTGGCGGGCACCTGTGGTCCCAGCTACTTGGGAGGCAGAGGCAGGAGACTCGCTTGAGCCCAGGAGTTGGAGGTT